>MCJB01025059.1:34824-101106 GCA_002018475.1 Nicotiana obtusifolia | reverse complement strand
ATATATATATATATATATATATATATATATATATATATATATATATATATAATTGGACAAAATCAATAGTGTTGTATGCTTTATCTGATTCATTCACTTTGTGATAGTTGCATTTGATCATTTGACACGAAGAAAAGAAATAAAGAATATCATAATTTTCTAAAATGCGTTCGGGTTTGAATTATGAAACATTGTCTAAAATTAGTCTGGCCTTATAAAAGAAAGCCAAGATTCTTTTTTCTCTTAGCAACATTGAACTAAGAACGTATACAAGGTCTCTCAAAAAATTGTGGCCTTAACTGAGTAAAGCGAGCGCTTTGCTGGTGCTTTTAACTTCACATTCTGGTCAACATCAATCCTTTTTTACATACTTTTTCAAGTTGCGAAATATTTAATTAGTTATACGTTGTTGATTTTGGACTCTTCAATAGAACTAGCGACCGTTCAACGAATTATTTTGTATTATTTAAGTCTCAAAACATCACTTTATTCTTCAATAAAAGTACTAACAACAAATCAATGAATTACTTTGGTGGTAGGTACTAGTAACTATCCTTAGCTGGGAAATATAAGCCAGAATCTACTTTGCTATTTCAGCCAACTTTTTCGACTAAAACGTCACCAGAATTATAATTATACGCTTAATTTTACGGATAAAAGGGTTAAAGTAAACGTAACACTTACCACCATTAACTTCGCTGATTTGCAATATTGTTTTTCTTTACGTATTTTGTCGCCTGCATTCGTGGAAGTGTTTGATAAAAATTAAATAAAAAAAGAGCAAGAAAACATCCAATAATCTAAACCAAATTTTGATTAAAAAAAATTGTTTTACACCTAGTTGTTTAGCATGTGCTGCCATAGAGAGTACCAGTGGCGGATCTACGAGCACAGACTATGGGATCAAGAGAATTCAATAGTTTTTGCCTAAACTCTATATATATGTATTAAAAAATTTACTAAATATGTATAAATTTTTGACGATGAACACAATTATTATTGTAAATTAACTTGAGGTTATTGTAACACCAATATATTTCAAATCCTAGATCACTAAGCCGGATTTTTCGTGACTATCCAAGAATTTCAATGTTTGAATCGAGGTTTCAAACAGTGAAGCCTATCTGATTTTAATTTTTTTTTTTTTAGAATTTTTCTCGTATAAATCATGAATTTTTAGGATATTATTAAGGATTAGAGGTGTACATACATAGGTCGGGTTGGTTTGGGTTTTCTCATTATCAACCCAAATAATTATGTTGAGTTATTAAATCTAAAGACCAAACCAAACCTATAAAAGCCGAATTTTTTAATCTCTCGATTTTTCTCGCACTTTTCTTTTTTCATATAGTTTTTATAGCACAAAACATAGAATTTTTGCTCCAAATATTTTTTAATCCTAGTAAGACCTAACTATATAAGGTGTTTCCTAGAAACTAACATAAAATGAGATGAGTCATGGCATCGTAAATATTCAACAATAAAGATAATAAAATCACATAAAACTAATATTATTAATAATCCATAATGAAAATAAATAAAATCTTAAATTACTAAGTTTCTAAAATAAGTACAACTAATAAGTACTATTATTTACATGACTAAACACTAAAAAAAATAAGTTGTGCATTTTATCTAAATCATGAAAAAACTAAAAAAATAGATATTTAACACTATTGTCATTCCTAGTACAATCGAATTGCATGTTTTTTGTTAGCATTAATATTGATTTGATTTTGGTTGGGAATTTATTTGAGTTACTAACATTTATGGACTATAAAACTTATTGGAGCATTCAAATATTATAAGTCCAAACTTGAAATAATATGTTAAAAGATAAAAAAATAAAAAAGTTTAATAAATATTTATAAACTACACTAAAATAAATATTTTTATGTATTAAATATATTTAAAACTTTTTATACATGTAACATCGGGGTGGTTTAGTTTTGTTTTGACTTTTTTTAGTTAAACCAAACAAACCAATTATGATCGGATTTTTTTTAAACACCAAACCAAATTATAATCGAGTTTTTTTTTTCTCGATTTAACTCAAAATATCGATTTAGTGCGATTTATCGATTTGATTTGTAATCCTATTAAGAATCTCATCGAAAACTTACAACATCATACCAAACAAAGGCCGGAGAGTATAGATTGTAAAGTGATAATCCTGAAACTCAAAGCAATGGATGGCAAAATGCCAACAGTCTTATAAAACTAAAGACTACTGTATCATTTAATACTTCATGTTAACGGCTAAAAATAGAGGAAGGAAAGCACTGAATAGTGTGTTTATGTTCATCCGACTTAAGGAGATTACTTGGTCAATTCTATGTCACAGAATTTAATTTCCAGGGATTTGTGCATATGGATATATTTACTTCGACAAAAATCAAAGGGATTTGTTGATTACATTATTGTTTTGTTATATTTATTTTGTTTTTATATGATTTTTTGGTACTGTCCTTCCTTGTCTATATTTTTATTAATGTGATGCTTATACTTTCCTGAGCCGAGGGTCTATTGGAAACAACCTCTCTATCCTCACAAGGTAACGATAAGGCCTGCGTACACACTACTTTTCCTATACCACACGATGTGAGATAATACCGGGTATATTATTGTTGTCGTCGTCATAGTTGCATTTTGATCATTTGACTTGAGGAAAAGAAAAACATAATTTTCTGTGCTCAAAATCAAGAGCACAGAGAACATGCGTTCGGGTAATTATCAAGCGTTCGGGTTTGATCATTATCTTTTTCAAGTTATTCGCTGCTTATTATAGAACAAGTCTACGTAATTTAAATTATTAAGTATTGTCTAAAATTAGTGTGGTCTTAGGCAAAATTAGTTGCAGTATTTGCATTTAAATATTGATAGTGTAAAGATCCCCTGCACCATAATTGTATTAAAATTAATAATAATAATAATAATAATAATAAAGAAGTTATGAAATCTAAAAAGAAACACGAAAAGAAAAGTGAAGAATTTATCCACCTCACTACCAGACTCTAATCTTGAGAAAAATTATATTCTGTCGTGACCAAAATTCACTATAGGTCGTGATGACGCTTCACGCTGCCGTCAGGTAAGTCAATGTTAATTTATCAACTTATTTACTCATTTATTTTCGAGATCATAATCTCCATTATTTAAATAGTATATAATGAAATTTACAGGGTAAAAAGATAATAACTACGTGAACTAATAACTAGTAGGAACTCTTAAAATCCAGTGTCACAAGTGCATGGGCATTTTCCTAAGGAGTACAATAATAATACAACATCTGTCCCGAATGTAGTAAGACAGAATAAAATAAACAGTACAATGGAGACTCGGCGGACTTTGATGCGTAGCGTGGAATGCATCTCACATAAAGTCTCCTCAACAGGTGCACCTACGCGCCAAGGTGATCATCAAATGAACCTATCAGATTCTGCACATTTAGTGCAGAAGTGCAGCATGAGTACGTAAATCAGTATGTACCCAGTAAGTATCTAGCATAACCACGGAGAAATAGTGACACGGGGTAGACATTGACACTTACTAAAGGTCCAATAAAATAATATAATAAAACATGAGCAGCTATGAAGCATAAGGCAATGATGGGGTAAAGCTGTAACTTACATTATTTTCCAATTGCTTCTTTTAAAGCAAGAATTTCTAAATCTTGTATTCTACCTTAACAGCTCAGAAAATGTCAAGTGTCATTATCAAATAAATAAGGAATACCATATAAATGCCAGGCATCAGAGGAGAGATTAGCTCGTGAATATTCGGACTACTAGTGATATAATGCACGATTCTGCCGAGGTCGTTCGGCTCAATCCAGAATAATGTGTACACTGCCGAGGGTCGTGCGGCACGAACCATAAATGCATCTATATACTGCCGAGGCGTTCGGCCCGCTCCACAAGAAAAAGAAAGGTAGTTACCGAATTACGAGACATGTGTTTACGATACAGTACATGGGCACATAACGAATATAATCTTTACGCTTCTCAACTAACTCGCCCACAACTCAAAGTGTTAGGGCTCGAGTTATATACATACATTTATTTCTAAATCAAATTCAGTTATAACTTTAATTAATTAAGCCAGCTGAATGAGTTCAAGTAATTTAAATGTTACAGGATAAGATCCTAAGTCTACCCGGACATAAACATATTTTAGCTACGTACGGACTCTCGTCACCTCGTGCGTACGTAGCACGCACAACTAGTTGCACATAAAAATAATTATCACCTAGGGGTAGTTTCCCCCTCACAAGGTTAGACAAGAGACTTACCTCGCTCCGGAGTTCCATAACCGGCTCCAAGGCCTCTCTAACACCTCAAACCAATGTCTGTCGATCAAAACTATTCAACAATGTACAAAACAATCAAAATATATTCTAATACCCATAATTAATCAATTTAAACAATTCCCAACTCTGCTCGAAAAGTCGATAAAGTCAACCCTCGGGCCCACATGCCCGGATTTTGAAGATAAACCTTACCCATAAAACCACGAACTCAAATATATAATTTATCCCTAATTTCATGTCCAATTTCACAGTCAAAATTCAAAAATACCAATTTTCTAGGTTTTCTACCAAAACCTCAATTTCTACAAATTTCCATGCTTAAATCCATATATAAACCATGTATTTAACTCACAGTGTGGAGAAATCACTTACCCCATATTAGTTGATGAAGATGGCATTCCAAAAGTCCTCCAAAATTAGCTTCCATGGACGAAATGAAGTGAAATTGAGCCAAACCCTCGTTTTAAAAGAACACACTGCCCTGCGGCCTTTCGCACATGTGGTCCCTTAGCCGCTCCTGCGGCTTCGCACCTGCGGAAATCCCCATCGCAGGTGCGGTTTCCACTAGACCCAGCCAAGTCCGCTTCTGCGGAAAAAACACCGCACCTTCCGTTTTGCTTTTGCAGCCACTCTTCCGCTTCTGCGGAAAATCCCCCAACACGAAGCCTCGCACCTGCGGAAACATCCCTCGCTTCTGCGGCATCGCATGTGCGAGATTCCTCCGCTTCTGCGCCTTCATCAGCTTCTGCGCCTAGGGTTCCGCTCCTGCGCTTATGCAAATGCGGCCAAAGCTCCGCACCTGGAGCCCCCTCCTGGCCGGCTTTTCTCCGCTTCTGCAACTCCTGCGTTGCGACCCTTTCCACGTAGGTGCGATTGCACGTAGGCCCTTTCAATCCGATTCGTAGCCGAGGCCTCCGGGATCCCCACCAAATATACCAACACGTCCCAAAATACAATACAAACTTAATCGAAACGTAAAACCACGTCAAACAACATCAAAATTATGAATCGTATCATGAATCAAACTTATAAATTTTTAAATTTTCAAATTCAATATCTTGTGTCTAAACGTACCAAATCAATCTGGAATGACTTCAAATTTCACACACGAGTCAGAAATGACATAATGAAGCTATTCTAAGGCTCGGAACCCCAAACGGACATCGATAATATCAAAATCCACTTCAAAGCAATCTTAAGAATTTATTAAACCTTAAAAAGCCAACCTTCCGTAATAAGTACCCAAATGCTCCCCGCTGATTCGATACTCAACCCAAACATACGCCCAAGTCCGAAGTCATCATACGAACCTATTAGAACTTTCAAATCCCGATTCCGAGGTCGTTTACTCAAAAGTCAAACCCTAGTTAATTGTTCTAACTTAAAGCTCCCGAAATTAGAATTTTCTTTCCAAATCAATCCCCAACTTCCCGAAATTCAATTCTGATCACACGTACAAGTCATAATACCTGAAGTGAAGTTACTCAAGGTCTCAAACCGCCGAATGACCCGCTAGAGCTCAAAACGACCGGTCGAGTCGTTACACATTCCTACTCAATGTCTATACCAAATTAATAAAAACATGACGCATGTCGGTTTTGTGTACTTTATCACTTAATATTAGCTAGAAAATTAGTTTTATTTCCCAATTTCATCTCAAAAATTAAACTCCTCCTCCAACATTATAAAATATACAGCTCTTCCAAACTAATTATATTTTTAAATACCTATTAACCTCAATCTTATCAGCCTTGATCTATACTTTTTTTTTCTTCTAAATTTTACAAAGTGAAAAACAATAACTAATCATGCATAATTTTCTGAAATTAAATAATAAAAGAAATGGCGCAATTAAAATATTAGAATAAAAGATTTTATTAATATTAATGAAATAAAATCAGTGTAGTAATATAAAAATAATAATTAATAATAGAGGGAGATTTCATAATAAATTCTTAAAAAATTACCATTTATACCTTAGATGTTCTTTAAATTACTATTTAGAAAATATTTCATTAATTAAGAATTAAATTTATATATATATATATATATATATATCTATATATATCTATATATATATATATAGAGAGAGAGAGACACACACACACACAATAAAGAATAAAAAAGAGAAAGTAAAGCTTAAATATATACTTAATATTAGAGTAACAATAAAAAAGAGTAACGACAAAAATGTATATATATATATAGAGAGAGAGAGACACACACACAATAAAGAATAAAAAAGAGAAAGTAAAGCTTAAATATATACTTAATATTAAAATAACAATAAAAAATAGTAACGACAAAAATTTTATTACAAATTCATAAAAGTACTATTCTAGTTAAACTTTATTGAGATTTAATTATAAAATTCATAATAAGGAATTTAAATTGGTAAAATGCTTAGCTGAAGACAAAATATATCTTATATAATATAATAAAAACTATATGCATAAAGGAGAAGTTTGATTTTTTAGAAAAAGTTAGGGATCAAAATAATTTTCACCCAATTAATATGTATTTTCACGCTAATGTTTTTGGGTAAATTTCCTGCAGTGTAATACGAAAGCGAGTATGGCACCCCTGCTTCAAGCTAACCTCCCACCATCTCCTCTACCCCTAGGCCTCTGTAATTGCGGGGTCATTTGATTTGAAGACAAGTTATACTGAGATTAATTATTTTGAAATTAGTTATGTTGGAATTAGTTATTCTGGTATTATGTTTTATTGACTGTTTGATATTGTTAATTTTACTGCTTTACCATGGAATAGCTTATTTTGTGATTATTATTTTATCCTCTGATAAGTATAAATTATTCCGGTACTACTTTTAATTTTAGGACTTATCCCAATATTAATCATCAAACAAAAATAAAATAGTACTAAATTTTTATCCCAAAATTATTTTCTTATCCATCATACTAAATGACATTGTTCAAAAATACATCGTATACGACTTTTATGCGAACACTTCTTGAAAATGGGGTTCTTAACATTTTATTTTCGTTGAGAGTGTTTTTTTTAATTATATTGTTACTGTTATTTTGAAATGAATATATCATCAATGAACTTTATGCTTCACAAGGCGTCTAAAAAGGTCTACTTAACGCGTTTCATTGTATTTAACAATTAACTAATGTTTTTTCCTATTACTAACAATTTTTATTTCCTGAATTGAGAGTATATTATCAGATTCGTGAACTTTGTAGTATTAGAATATTAACATTTTTAAAAGTTACAACAAATGATTATAAAACAATAAGAGAATAAGAAGAGTATTACAGAGAAAAGTAGAGAGAGAATTTTTATTGATTTGCAATGATTTACAATGGAATAAAACCCTTCTATTTATAGAAAAAAGTAACTTAGCCACCAAGTAACAAACCCTAAAATCTCTCTAAAATATAGGCATTTACCTTAAATACAATTCCATTTATAAAATTCCCCCTTGAATATCTATTCAACAGATAATATGCCTCGTTAAAATCTTAACTAAAATAAAACCCAGTGGGAAAAAATTATAGTGAAGGAAAGAGAATACACATGTTAGAAATACGCCTTTTGGTTGCCTTGTTAAAAGCCTTGCAAGAAATATACAGTGGGACAAAACCTTATAAGGAAAAAAGAGTACAACGCGTATTAACTCCCCCTGTTGAGAGCATCAACTCATATCCTTGATCCTTCGCATCCCAATTTTGTGCACCTTCTTCAAAAGATTGTTGGTAGAGATTTGATAAACAAATCATCCATATTAACTTGAATGAATATATTGCACCTTGAAATCGTCATTCTTGATAGATATGTAATGTTTTCCTAAAGTGCCGTGGAATGACCTTTTCAATATCCCTATGAGATTCTCGCTATCACATTACCATGTTTATAGTTATAGCAAGATACGTATGTGCAAAAATTGCACTTAGGATGTAGTACTTCATGATCAAGAATTCTATTTACTTTAAGCGATTTATCTATCACGACCCAAAATCCATTAAAGGTCATGATGACACCTAACACCGCTGTCAGGCATGGTGATTGATCAACATCATAATTTTCATTAATTAAATAGTATGAAATAGAATTTACAGGGTAAAAGACAATAACTATGTGAACTACAATAGCGAACAACCAGTAGAAACCCCAAAATCCGGTGTCACAAGTGCATGAGCATCAACTAGAAAATATAATAAAATACAACATCTGCCTGGAATACAAATTGACAGGAAAAATATAAATAACTCTGATGGAGACTCTGCAGGCTGCGGATCGTAACATGGAATGCAGCTCATGGTAAATCCCCGCATAACCTCGCCTTTGCGCCCAAAAGACCACCAAACATATATGTACCTACACAATAAATGCAGCAAGTGTAGCATGAGTACGTAAATCAACGCGCACCCAGTAAGTATCTAGCCTAACCCCAGAGAAGTAGTGACGAGGGATTGACATCGTCACTTACTAGTGGTCCAATAAGACAGATACAGTAGAAGTAAACAGATGCGATTCAAAGTAAATAAGAGAAACAACAAGTATAATACGTGATACAATTCTCTTCTCAGCAATAACTCAAACTCTCTGCTAGTAGTTACCTCCTCAATCGGAGTATATATATAATGGACCTTGCTAGACAGGCCGTTACAGTTCAAATCAGGAAAAACCTCACATATATACTGGCTTCTTGTCAATTATTATGCACGATTTCATAAGAGTATTTTATAAAAATGCCGAAGCGTACGGCCCGATGCATCATAATATTGCCGAATCATAGATACATCAATTATATTGCCGAGCCGAACGGCCCGCTTCCATGAGAGTGTGGTACATAATTCTGCCGAGGAGTATGGCCCGATCCATTATAATGTGCGCATCGTCGAGGGTCGAACAGCACGAATCATAGATGTATCTATTCTGCCGAGGCTAATAGCCCGATCCCATTAGAATAAGAAGCTTTGACCGATCCTTGATCCCACTCATGAATAGACGTGTGAGTTATAAATTTTTTTGGGAAACCTTTCGATGAGAACGCATAACACGGGAGAAATTCGTTAGAGGAGTACAATTATTTCGCGGCTAATAATGAAGCCCGTCGAATCTCTAAAATAGCAAGTCTATCACTCTATACAAGTCTAGTCTCAAGTCGCAACGTAAAATAAAGGAATTTAATAGGCAAGAGACAACTCAAATAGTACAGTTATAGCATGGCGGGAACCTAAGTCTACGCGGACATAACATATATCTAGCTACATACGGACTCTCTCACCTCGTGCGTACGTAGCTCCCGCAACAAGTAGCACATAACAAATACATCACCTATGGGTAGTTTCCCCACACAGAGTTAGACAGGAGACTTACCTTGCTCCGAAGTTTCATAATCAGATCGAAAGCCTCTCTAACATCTCAAACCGATGCCCGTCGATCCAAAACTAGCCAAACAAGGTGCAAACCAATCCAAATATACTTCAATGCTCATAATAATTCAATTCATAATAAATTCCCAACTCCGCTCGAAAAGTGTATAAAATCAACCCCCGGGCCCATGTGCCCGGATTCTGAAGAATGAACCCTTCTCAAAGAATGAGAAACAAAATACACAGGAATAGATATAGGGAACCATACTCAACATATCACCGTTGCAACGTGCAACCCGATCCACACATGATACTGTTGCGGCGTGCAATCCGATCCAAATAACGTACCCGTGGCGGCATGCCACCCGATCCACTCGTAACAATAAATAAAGACATACCCATCGAGTCGTAATGCTTCTACCTGCGGAATACCAAATATTGTCCACCAGCACGGCAAGTGTCAAAATACAACTCTGCGGAGACAAATAGCACAATATGCCACAAACCCAAGCACAACTAAGGTGCGATAAATGACCTGCATCTCGAGAGCCATCCTGCTCATATAACACTACCAGCTACACAGGACCTCAACACGTGTTCGAATAATCAAGCCGTCTCAATCCAGAACAACTCCACAATTCACAACCAAAGGAATAGAGCGCCTTCCAGGCATAAACTCTCACATTAATGATAGTACCAAAAATCTCCGTACTCGAATTTGACCTTTAACAATCAAATGACTAACATGTCACACTTATAGAAATCTCCTTGTGGGGTATGCTCCCACGACCTTCCACACCAGGTAGCAAAGTCTGCACCTCCATGCCACCAACCTTACTGATCTGTAAAGCAATTCAAGAACCCGCAAATCAATACACCATGCCCCTTCCACATAACACCATTCTCAAGCGACACTAAAGAAAATGCCAGCTTACTCTGGACATCTGAATTCACCCCTGCTCATCCGAGCTCGTGACATTCTTGTCAACACCGAACCACAACCTTGATCCTCAACTTTTAAATTCCCATGCCACTCACTGCACCTATATGCCGCTACGCGATAATACAAGTATTCACCTTAACCCTTGATCTAGTATTGGAATAAATACTTCATTGGCTAGAAACCTTTCACTTAGCTCAATTCAAAAGAACTAACGCAACACGCAACTGAATTCCCAAACTGCGGAAGAATACAAACCTCAAGTCACGATCTAAACCGCCATGACTCTTCCGAAATCCATTTACACCACCAGGCCATTTAAATCAAATACCTCCCAAATCAATCAATTTGTGGTGAAGCTCAAGCCCACGCGTACAACCACAAACCACATGTATAACTTCACGTTGAAGGAACTGATCACTGCCACAATCATGCCGATTCAATCATTACTAACCGACCCAACTTCTTCCAATTTACTCTCAACTTGCTTTAGAAATAATAATAGCTCCATTCAAAAACGTAACAAACAAATCCGCACTCATCCTGAGTGACCCGCATCACGAGACCACATCGTCTGATTACTCATGAACCATCTCATATTCTCCTTACGTGCACAATAACATCTCCAACTGGTACACCCGTTCTGCAAGACTTTTCGTGAATCTGAAGCTATTCCTTTCTTTCCTCCAATATTGCACCGCGTACCCGATGATAACATAGAACGTTCCAAGTCTATTTCGTAATCCACTGTGAAAACTCGATCCTTAACCACACAATGGACCTGAAATCCTTCGACACTGCACTTTAATTCTTGAACTCACTAGAACCGTTATTGAGAGTCACCCACTCTGACCTGATCCCGAACATAACTGAACTCCAACGCTCTGCGAGCACATGAACACCCTCTCAAAGAAGCAACCGACTGAATTCTTTTCCTTGTACATTACATCACAAGAAGCATAAACTCTGAGTCTTCCCAAAAGCCTGAAATGAATCGATAAAGCCGAATATAGCACACATCCATTGAATTCTTTGCTGAATTACCCCTGATGTTTCCTTTCTTAGTCACAAATAATCCACCAATGCACCGATAACCAGAAGCCGCACAAGCAGACAACCATGCGATCCAATCGTAGGCGGTGGGGCTCCCCCAATTAGCTTTAAGCTACAATTACATAAATATAGAGTCCAAGACGATTCCTCCTCCTCAGTTACCATGATCCTGAACCTTTAACCCATAAAATTTCTTGAAATATTTTGTTAAACCTTTCATTGAGCATTCTAAATCATCAGTCACAATCACATATTCGATCTCTTACCAGGTAGCAAGTAGTATTCTTTGCAGAAGCTTCATCAACATCAGACAATCGCTAACCTGCTCACAGGAGATAACCCACCTGTGGAATTCCTTATCGACATCTTCCAATGATGCTGCACTGGGTACAATTACCACGTAATCAGTAAATCATCCTGAGCCCATGCTCGCCCACCAGCTGTATAAGTATGTTCCTTACCCATTGACATCAACTGAAAGTTCAACAATACCTTCCAAACTCGATGTCATGTTGCATCCCAATGATAATCAAGTTTTCACACCCCTCTTCATTTTAAGCAAACTTTTTTCTGCCATATTCAATGTTCCTCAGTACACTAGCCACCATCCCAAATACAATCCATAGACCTAGTCATTGTCCACCAAGATTCCTAAATTGCTGTAAACTCCTCTCAAGGCATGTGGCTATCCTACCACATAATCTATACGTCACTCTGCCACTCCCACTTTGGTTAAACCACCTCTTAAGAAACTCTTCGACCTCTGCTCTTCCTACTTTGACCCGCTAGCAATTCAACCACCGCAAGACACCTCCCACAAGTCTTTCCTCATTCCTCGCTACCCTAATGTTGCCTCAAATCAAATCCATACCTGTAGCACCTGAACTGATAAATCGCTACCAACTCTAAAACTCCTGGAATATCATCTTTCTCGAGCCATCAACATTAGAAACACCAATTCGATCGATGAACCGCTACACAACACTATCTCTGACCACCGCTTCTCAGGCACCACTTCACAACACCCTGCCCTGAAGGCAAATCGAAGAAGACCATAACACTAGCGAACCTTAATGCGTTCCAACAAGGACGACGATACCACATCACCAATGAGAATTCCACCACGCTCGAAAATATCAAAGTTCGTTACTGCATCAACTAAAGCCTGAACATCCATAGTCCTATTGCCTTTCCTCCACTGGAATTAAATGCTGAACCTCTAAATCATGCACTGAGAAACCCTCCTTTCAAGTCATTCACTGCCTCGACATATAAACAAGCACCCTACCATTACACCCACACCGTGCGATAACAATGCATGAACATCATAGCAATCTGCGCGTAGCTTCATAACCATAGGCAATACTGATAACGGGCATGGAATGACATAACCCCCTTCTACAAGACAGCGATAATAACTCACTCGAGTATGTAGTGAAAAATATCCTGCACCACATCTGCAGTACTATTACAACTCCTCAATGCCCAATCGATACCAATCCGCTTCACATCGCATAAGATTGAGTAGGAAGAAAATAAAGGCATAAGCCTCAAAGGAATCAAATCACACGATGAGGAATCAAGAAGGAAAGTGCTCCTAACAGCCCTTAGCCTCTCAAAGGTAAGTAGGGACGTCTCCGTACCGATCTGCAAGACTCTACTAGAATTGCTCATGACTCGTGAGACCCAAGGGAACCTAATGCTCTGATACCAAGCTGTCACGAACCAAAATTCACTAAAGGTCATGATGGCGCCTAACACCATCGTCAGGCAAGCCAACGGTGATTGATCAACTTAATTACTCGTTTGATTATGTTGAAATCATAATTTCCATTATTTAAATAGTATGAAATAGAATTTACAAGGTAAAGACAATAACTATGTGAACTACAATAGCGAACAACCGGTAGAAACCCCCAAAACCCGGTGTCACAAGTGCATGAGCATTAACTAGGAAATATAATAAAATACAACATCTGCCTGGAATACAAATTGGACAGGAAAAATATAAATAACTCTGATGGAGACTCTGCAGGCTGCGGATCATAACATAAAATGCAACTCACGGTAAAGTCCCCGCAATAACCGAGCCTTTGCACCCAAAAGACCACAAAATATATATGTACCTGCACAATAAGTGTAGCAAGTGTAGCATGAGTACGTAAATCAACGCGTACCCAGTAAGTATCTAGCCTAACCCCAGAGAAGTAGTGACGAGGGGTCGACATCGACACTTACTAGTGGTCCAATAAGACAGATACAGTAGAAGTAAACAGATGTGATTAAGAGTAAATAAGCGAAATAACAAGTATAATACGTGGTACAATTTTCCTCTCAGCAATAACTCAAACTCTCTGCTAGTAGTTACCTTCTCAATCGGAGTATATATATAATGGACCTTATTAGACAGGCCGTCACAGTTCAAGTCAGGAAAAGTACACATATGTACTGGCTTCTTATCAATTATTACGCAAGATTTCATAAGAGTATTTTATAGAAATGTTGAGGCGTACGGTCCAATCCATCATAATATTTTCGAACCTTAGATACATCTATTATATTTCCGAGGAGAACAACCCGCTCCCATGAGAGTGTGATACATAATTCTGTTGAGGCGTACGACCCGATCCATCATAATGTGTGTGCTGCCGTGGGTCGAACGGCACAAACCATAGATGTATCTATCCTGCCGAGGCGAATAGCCTGATCCCGTTAGAATAAGAAGCTTTAACGGATCCTTGACCTCACTCACGAATAGTCGTGTGAGTTATAAATTTGTTTGGGAAACCTTTCGATGAGAACGCATAACATGGGAAAAATTCGTTAGAGTATAATTATTTCGTGGCTAATCATGAAGCGTGTCGAATCTCTACAATAGCAAGTCTATCACTCTATACAAGTCTAGTCTCAAGTCGCAACATAAAATAAGAAATTTAATAGGCAAGAGATAACTCAAATAGTATAATTATAGCATGGCAGGAACCTAAGTATCTAGCTACGTGCGGACTCTTGTCACCTCGTGCGAACGTAGCCCCCGCAACAAGTAGCACATAACAAATACATCACCTAGGGGTAGTTTCCCCCTCACAGAGTTAGACAGGAGACTTACCTCGCTACGAAGTTTAATAACCGGATCCAAAACCTCTCTAACACCTCTAACCGATGCCCTCGATCCAAAACTAGTCAAACAAGGTGCAAACCAATCAAAATGTACTCCAATGCTCATAATAATTCAATTCATTATAAATTCCCAACTCCGCTCGATAAGTCTATAAAATCAACCCTCGGGCTCACGTGTCCGGATTCTAAACATTTTCGAAGATAATCATTACCCATAACATTACGAACTCAAATATATAATTTATTCCTAATTCCATGTCCGATTTCGTGGTCAAATCCCAAAAATATCAATTTCTAGGTTTTCTACCAAAAATCCTACAATTTCTACTAATTCCCATGTTCAAATCCTTATAGAATCCATGTATTTAACTTGTAATAGGTGGGAATCACTTACCTTGTGTTGCTTGATGAAAATCTCCCCTTGAAACTCTCCAAATTCTCCCCAACCAAGTGAAAATAAAAGAAAATGGGCCAAATCCCGCTTTTAAAAGAACAACTCTGCCCAGACGATCTCTCGCATCTACGGAACAATAGCCGCTTCTGCGGAAACTTCTTCGCAGATGTGGCTTTCCCCAAGGCCAGCCCTTTCTGCTTCTACGGCCAAACAACCGCAGGTGCGCATCCTTTTCTGCGAATCCCCAGCTTGAGCACCACTCCGCACCTACGCACCCATGACAGCACCTGCGGCTCCGCAGGTGCGCTACTGCACCCGCACCTACGATCGACCAGCCCAAGCCACTTCCGCTTCTGCACTCCTCCGCCCGCATCAGCCCGCAGGTGTGGCATATTCCTCGCACCTACCAATCCCATCCAGCTCACTCCCTACCGTTTCTGCGACTCCTGGGCCGCTTCTGCGGTCTCGCACCAACTGCCCCAGCATTTCCCCTAAGCCCAAACTCGATCTATTAACCTTCTGAAATCCACCCGAGGCCCTTGGGACCTTAACCAATTATACCAACGCGCCCCAAAACATATTACGAACTTAGTTGAGGCCTCAAATCACGCCAAACAACATCGAAACTACGAATCGACGGTCGATATCCTTATTTAACTTTCAATTCAAACTTCGACGAACGCGTCCGAATCATATCAAAACATTCCAGAATGACACCAAACTTTGCGCACAAGTCATAAATCACAATACGAACCTATTCCAAGGCTCGGAATCTCAAACAGACATCGATAACACCAAGATCCACCTCAAACCAAACTTAAGAGATTCTTAAACCTTCAAAATGCCAACTTCCCAAAATAAGCGCCGAAATGCTCCTGGGTGATCCAATACTCAACCCAAACATACGCCCAAGTCCGAAATCATCATTTGAACCTATTGGAACCTTCAAATCTCGATTCCGAGGTCGTGTACTCAAAAGTCAAACCTTAGTCAATTCTTCCAACTTAAAGCTTCTAAAATTAGAATTTTTTTCCCAGATTAACTCCGAACTTCTCGAAATTCAATTCCGACCACACATACAAGTCATGATACCTAAAGTGAAGCTACTCAAGGCCTCAAACGCTGAACGATGCACTAGATCTCAAAACGACCGATCGGGTCGTTACATATTTCAGGGAATGTCATATGTTAAGTCATATAAGCCATATAAATGATTTACATCAAGTTGTCATATCATGCTAGACATATAAGATAGATAAAGGTGATTACACACACCATTAACTTTATACTTTCAAGTGTTTGAACTATATGTCCAAAACTACATGTCTTTCATATAAAACCGATTCGACATGAATTGTTTCTCCAAACTTAAGATCCTTATATATATGTAGCACTATCATGATTTCGTCAATGAACATTTATATTGGTTCCAACCTCCTTATTTTTCATAGAGACATAACATAGAGATATCTTCATTCATATATTCAGGTACCTGAATCTCTCATGAGATTTTATGAAGTATTATGTCATGTGATCTTCTAGATCACTTACCTCCTTATTATGATCATTTTGATCATTTTCTCATCTTCTTTATCGATAATTTTATTCAAAACCGATTTATCTACACGCTTTAAGCGTATCATAGACTTTGTCCTTCTAGGACTTATTCTAATAGGAGCATTTGTAATGAGAATATCGTTACTTTCTTTGGGTCAGCAAATGTGTCTGGCATGCTTTGCAATATATTGCAGATGAATTAACTTTTTATGAACTTCAAGTTCGTATTATCTTATTCGAGGATCTAGATGTACAAATAATAATTCGTTCCATGTAACTTTTTCTCAACTATTTATCATGTCTCCCCCTTATGTTAAAAAAACTAACTTGCTTCCTAAACTTTAGAAAAACATCTTTGTGCATTATGGTGTTAATTGAAATATACACCGCACATCAATAATAATAAGATGGAATTATTTGGTTCCTGACCATGAACCACTTGTAAGGGGAGAATGTAATATACTTTCATATGTAACCTATATCAAACTGATATAGATAACTTTGTTCTCATAAGCAATAGTTTAACTATTAAGTAGAGGTACTCAATAAATCATTTTGCTAAACCAGCTGTGATAAAAACAAACTTATCAAGATGAACTGTCTTGAATAGAAAATATGGAAATTATGCTCGAAATTAAATTATTGTGCATGTTACCTCGCAAAAGTCAGGTTGCGGATTAATAATAATCGCACATGTAACCATCTCATAGATGCATAAATATGGTATACATAGCAGGTGAATGAGTCCATATACACCTTTGATATTTCTATCATTCATGGTATTCAATCCCAATTTTAGTTGGTCTATCAATTAATCAGAACAAGTAACATAAGAGAGTAAAGATCTAATATTTTGCCCATGTAAATTTTCTTTTATTTTTGCACATCATACTTAATTAATGGCTAATCTAATTTTGTTAACTGGATAAATTATCAATATTGATAAAATTCACATTTACACCATGACATGTGCAATTATCAACAAACACCAAGTTTATTATGATATAATTTTTATATCAATAAACTTCTACTTTATCATGTCATTCTTTTATTTATGTAGTACAAATTGGAGAATAAAGCAGGTAGCTTTTCACATACATATTACCCTGTTACAATTTGTAGTAATAAAATATATCAAATATTTTCTTTATTTATAGTCTCAATATAACCAACCGCTTTCGCGAATACTTTAGAAACTCAATAAGTTTGTTTGAGACTTACTACAACACAATGCCTTATTGGTAATCAATTTTATTTCTCCAAAATAGTATAATTGGCTCTTCCAAGGCTTTCAATTAATTTTATACTCCCATATATTCATCAACATCTATATGGTGAATATCTCTTTCAAGGAGAAAGTTATACCATTATGGTCATGATTAAAATCATGATAGGCAAGATATGTTGCTTCTATTACTTTTGCCCTGTAATAATCATATTGCCATAATATTTTGGCATAATCACAATAAGTACGTGATCAATGACAATTCATGCCATAATAATAAAATTATTTTTTTATTTCATCTCAAACCTCCTTCTAGAGGTGAGTGTGGTATATTCAATACCACTAGCACATTCATATTCTTTCAAGAATGAATATGTATGCATAAGCCAGATGTTATCACATTCACATCACGAATGGACCATAGTCATCTATATGTGCTTTACGAAATCTCATGTTAATCGATGACAAACATTACTTTCATAGAGTGAAGGATTATTTTGAGAATCCTTATTATTCTCATTACCATAATAATGACGATTATAATTTCATCTATTGCCACATCCACATCCATTGATACCTTTGTATCTTCTTTCAAACTTATAACATATTGCTACCACATTCTCTTAAGGGAACGAGAATGAAACAAATTTAAAGGGACAGTTTTCCACTTCTTGTGCTCATAATCATACATGAATTTGATCATGGCAAGACATAGAAATTTTACCACTTCGGGTGATTATAATTTCTCACAAACTCTATTAGAGTTATAATCAAAATCTATTGTCTTTGCTTGTATTTATAATTAAATTTTAGAATTTCAAGTATTTAAATGAGAAAAATAAAGTAAAATACTTACCTTAGATCCAGAATTTACTCCTGAAGGAAGTTCATGGAACAATTGGCAATCATTATGCTCAATATTATGAACAAGTTGAGCACCATTCATGTATACCAAACCCTGGAGACCAAAGCAGGTGCCTCTATTCAATTGGTTAGAGTCTCGTGTTGATAACGTGTTATAAAACAATAAGAGAAGAAAAAGAGTATTGCAGAGAAAAGTAGAGAGAGAATTCTTATTGATTTAGGATGATTTACAATGGAATATAACTCCTCTATTTATAGGGAAAAGTAACTTAGCCACCAAGTAACAAACCCTAAAATTTCTCTAAAACATAGACATTCACCTTAAATACAATTCTATTTAAAAAAAATTGTGTTCTTGTTTATTTTAAGGTCAATAAACATTAGCACTTTTATAACGACCCGGCCAGTCATCTTGAGAGTATTAGCCCCGATCCTCTATTTATTGCTTCTTCTATTTCCTTTTTGTGGATACGTGATTTGCCGGGATGCTTGATGTCGAGTTCGGGAGAGTTTTGGAGTGAAATGAGACACACAGTCCCTAAATTAGAATTTTAAGTTGTAGGAGTTGACCGTAGTTTGACTTGTGTGAAGACAATTCCGGAATAGAGTTTTGACGGTTCTAGTAGCTTCGTATGATGATTTTGGTCTTAGGACGTGTCCCGACGTTGATTTGGAGGTCCGTAGGTCGTTTCGGCATTAATTGGCAAAAGTTAAAAATTGGTGGGATTTTAGGATGTTTGACCAGGAGTGGACTTTTTGATATCGGGGTCGGATTCTGATTTCGGAAGTTGCAATAGGTCCGCGATGTCAATTGTGACTTGTGTGCAAAATTCGAGGTCAATTGGACGTGATTTGATAGGTTTTGACATCGGATGTAGAATTTAGAAGTTCAAAAGTTCATTAGGCTTGAATCGATGCGCAATTCGTGGTTTTATCGTTGTTTGATATTATTTGAAGGCTCGACTAAGCTCGTATGATGTTCTAGGACTTGTTGGTATTTTTGGTTGAGGTCCCAGGGGCCTCGGGTGTGATTCGGATCGTGATCGGATCATATTTTGGACTTGTGCAATTGCTAAAGCTCCAAGCTTCTGGTGTCATCGCACTTGCGGTGGGATTGGCCGCAGGTGTAGACTCGTGTAAGCTAGCTTTAAGTCGCAGATGTGAAGCTAGCCTTGCCCAACAGTGGTCACAGAAGCGGGCTCGTAGGCGCGAGCCATTTACCGTAGAAGCGGAACCCTGGTCTTAAGTGTTTTATGCACCTGCGATTGTTTTTCCGCAGGTGCGGCGTTGCAGAAGCGCTTCTTGGGCCGCAGATACGGAAAGTGCTGGGCAGAGAGGTTATAATAGAGGGTTCCAAGATTTTCTTCATTTTGAACATTTCAAGCTCGGGATTTGGCAATTTTTTAGAGGGATTTCGAAGGGATTCTTGAGGTAAGTTACTTGTGATTATTTTTACTCAATAATTATGTTTCCCAGTTGATTTTTCCACCTAGATTGAGTGGTTTCTAGGTGTAATTTTGGAGTTTGAGACTAGGGATTTGGAGAGTTTAAATTGGGGATTTGAGTGACGATTTGGTGTCGGATTTTGGTAAATTTGGTATGGTTGGACTCGTGGTTGAATGGGCTTCCAGATTTTATGACGTTTGTTGGGTTCCGAGACGTGGGCCTGGGTCGACTTTTTGGAGCGATTTTTCAATTCTTAGCTAAAATCATTATTTTATTATTTAAATTAGTTTTCTATAGTTATATTTATAGTAAAAAATATTTTGCTAGATTCGAGCTGTTCGGAGTTAGAAAATCGAGGGAAAGGCCTTCAAATTGATTGATTGAGAGTGATTTGAGGTAAGTGACTTACCTAAACCTGTGTGGGGGAAATCCCCCGTAGGATTTGGTACTGTGGTGATAATTTGTGATATGTGAAGGCCGTGTACGCAAGGTGACTAGTGCATACACGGGCTAAATGTTGAAATTCCGATTTTGGCTACGTAGTTTCCTTTTCATGCCCTATTTGAGTAACCTAGCATGTTGTATTTGTCATGTTTATTCTAATTTCACATGTCTACTTTTGTTATCTCCTATTTTCAACTTGTATCACATGTTTAGTTGAATTACTTGCTTTCTTGATTTTCGTATTTATTACTTAACTGCGGAAATTCTTTACTTGAAAATGCTATCCTTGGAATTTCATTTATTTAGTTGTTTTGTTTTGGCTTCCGTGTTATTGTTGAGGTGATTGTTTGGTTGTTTGCATGAGGTTTCTGCTGTGTGATTTTTATTGTTTGCACGAGATTTTTTCCGTGCGGTTGTTATTGTTGCACGAGGTTTCTGCCGTGCCGTTGTGATTATTGATACACATGCGGTTGTATAAGGTCTGGGTGTTGAAACGCATACGGCGAGATAAGGTGGGCTTGATACGCGTGGCTAGTAGGGGAACTACTAGAAGCCATGCTGTGTGATAAGGTGGGTTAAAACACGGGATGCTATTTCGAAAAAATAATTTTCAAAAATAAAAGCAAATATAAAGGCTCCCGCGGTAATATAAGGAAAGACTGTGATTTGTTTTTATGATTTTGGACTACAAGGCGATACCTCGGGAGTGCCCTGTTGTTATTCTGTATTTGTTGTGTTGTCTGGTTCTTGTTTTCCTTAACATGTACAATTCTTGTTTACATTTCGTGTAGCATTAGATTTCCTTGATTTCGTGTTGTTACTTCCCATAAATTCTTTATTGCTCACTTCCTTGTTATTTTCATTACATCATATTATCTCTGTCTTGTTTCTTATTATCTCAATAGGGCCTTGACCCGACCTCGTCACTACTCTACTGAGGTTAGACTTGGCCCTTACTAGGTACCGTTATGGTGTACTCATACTACGCTTCTGCACATGTTTTTGTGCAAATCTAGGTTATCCTATCAGCCTTGATATTAGTGCACTTCGTTGCTGCTTTGGAGACTTCAAGGTACACCTGCCTGCGTCAGCAGGCCTCAGAGTCCCCTTCTACCTTGTTTTTCCTTATTTCCTTATCTTTTTGATAGACAGTGATGTATTGGATTGTTCAATATTATATCTAGAGCTTGTGACTTATATCTCACCAGGTCTTGGGAGTGTACGTTTCGAGGTTTTGGTAAATTCTATTTATGAAAATGTTGGAATTTTCAAGTTTTAATCTCTTATTTAATGTTTCCGCATATTATTAGGTTTACCTAGTCTTAGAGACTAGGTGCCGTCACGATATTCTACGAAGGAAATTTGGGGTCAAGACAAGTTGGTACCAGAGTCCTTGGTTCATAGGTATTATGAGTCACAAACAAGTTTAGTAGAGTCTCGTGGATCGGTACGGAGACGTCTGTACTTATCTTCGGGAGGCTAAGGAACTGTTAGGAAAAGCTTCACTTCTTTGATTCCTTGTCGTGCGAAATTGTTAAATTCAGGATTGTAAACTTATGTCTTTCTATTCTCTCACAGATGGTGAGGACACGTACAGCCGGATCAGATGACTAGACATTCGTGCCCCATGCTAGAGGCGTAGAGACCGGGGCTGGGGTAGAGGCTGAGGATGTCCACGTGATGCAGCTAGAGCGCTCGCACGAGCTACTGCAGAGGAGCCACCAGTAGATCCAGTTGGAGGACGGACACCTGAGACGCCTGTTACTGCACCAGCTCTCCAGGAGACTCTCGCCCAGTTTCTGAGCATGTTCGGCACTTTAGCTCATGCAGGGTTGATCCCACTTGCTCCTGCCATATCTCAGGCCGGGAAGGAGCACAGACTCCCACTGCCGGTACCCCATAGCAGCGGGTCCAGGTTGACCAGATCCTAGAGGTCATACCAGTGCAGCCGGTAGCCCCAATTCAGCCCGAGGTTAGGGCAGCAGCTTCTGAGGAGGAGCAGCTCAGGCTCGAGAGGTACAAGAAGTATCACCCTCCTACTTTAAGTGGCTTGGCATTAGAGGATGCCTAGGGTTTTCTTGAGGAGTGCCACCATATTCTCTGTACTATGGGTATTACGAAGTCTAGTGGGGTTACTTTCACTATGTTCCAACTTAGGGGAGTGACTTATCAGTGGTGGCGAGCATATGAGTTGGGTAGTCCGGCCGAGGCAGCTTCACTCACTTGGACTCAGTTCTCGGATATGTTCTTGAGGGAGTATATTCCCTAGAGTCTCAGAGATACATGGCGCGACGAGTTTGAGCAGTTGCGCCAGGGTTCTATGGCCGTGTCGTAGTATGCGGTCCGGTTCAGTGATTTGACTAGGCATGCACCAGCCTTGGTTGCTACTGTTAGAGAGCAGGTCCGCTGTTTTATTGAGGGGCTCAACCCCAGTATCAGATTTAGCATGGCCTGGGAGTTGGAGATGGACATCGCATACCAGCAGGTAGTGGGGATTGGTAGGAGATTGGAGAGTATGCTGACTCGGGAGAGAGAGACCAAAAGGTCTCGAGAGTCTGACACATATAGCGATACTCGTGCCCCAGCTGCAGCTCGTCATCGTAGGGGCTATGTGAGTCGCCCTGTTCATTCAGCACTTGTAGCTGCCAGCGGTATTTCGGCCACTCCTAGGCCTTAGGCTCCCTATTATGCACCGCCAGTATCTAGCGCACCTCCTGCACGGGGTGCTTTTAGTGGTCAGTCCAGTCGATTGATGGTAGGCTATAATCTCATATTTTAGTCACTTATTGCGCTCTAATTAACTGCACTTTACTTGTGTTTGAGCTTTAATTGATAGTGTTTTGCGCTTATTGTGTGTTTTATGCCTTGTAGGAGTGATTTCGAGTTATGTAGATGTTATGGAATGAATTCGAGTGATTTGGAGCTTTGAAGTCTTAGTAAAAGCCCAAGAATTAAGACGGGATCATATTCGGGGGTCGAGGACCAAGTCTAGAAGTCAAAACGCAAGATTTGAGCCGTACTCTGAGAAATTTGCATTAGGCGATGCATGGTGCGAGGCATAGTGCGAAGCAGCAGTGTATTTTTGCTGCCTGTTGATCTCGTCTAATTTCACACCTCAAATCAAAGTTATGAAACGGTCGATTGAAATAATACTACTCAACAAGAGTCGGGGTCGATTTTCACGGGAAGCTATATATGGGAGTTAGGAGTATATATTGTAGTACGGGAGTTTGACTATCTTAATTTACACTTCCACAAATTAGGGTTGTTTCTATGTCTAATTTAACATTAAGGTTGCAAAGTCGAGAAATAAAACTAAGAAATTGATTTATTATTTTTTCAAGTTTTGTAAAAAGCCTAGGGCTATGACCATCACCTAGGTGTTTTCCTAATGGTATATAAAGCTTAATGCTTGTTTTGTTGATCGGAGTGTATTCTAGCTATCAACTCTCAATTTCCCACTCAACACCTCTCAGTCAGAGGGTGATTTTGCCCAATTTGGCTTTCTCAAGACCAAATTGGTATTGCACAAAATAGTTGATAAAAGCTCAAGTCGGGTTATTACTATCTCTAGGTTGAACCCTTTAATTCGGATTATCAATTTCTCAATTGACCCAATTTCTTGTTAGCCAAGTTTTCCTAGACTAAGTCTCTCTTCTCAAGTAAAAACTAATTCAAATAGGTATGAACTAATGTTTGCAACCATTAGTTCCGCAAATTAAAGTATGAACAAGGCTAAATAATAAACACCAACCATAAACAAGCATTAAATTAAACACCTATAAGGTTTATACACTAGGGTTGGGTGACAACCTAGTAAAAATCTAACTACTCATGCTTGAAATTAAAGAAATAGAAGAAGAAGTGCTAAATAAACTCATATTGTAAAATCAGAATAATAAAATCTTTGTTAAAGTATCCCAAAATATGAAAAACTACTAAAAGAAGCTAAGAGAAACGACTACTGTAGCTGCTGATGTCAAAAAGTTAACCTAATTTCATGAAACTCTTCTATTTGTACAAAGCTGACAGTTTTGGACAAAAATGCCCCTCGGGAGATTCTGCGGCTGCACAATTTTATGTGCGGTCCGCAGGTTTCTTCAACTTTTCAGGAACTGGAGATCTGCTGCCGTGAGGTAGTCATTTTGCGGTCCAGATTTAAGCCTGCGGCCGCAACTTGGTCTTCTACGGTCCACAACTTTACTTCTGCGGTCGTAAGGCACTTCTTTTGCGGGCGCACAATTCCTGTTCGGTCCGCAATTTTGATGGACTTGGAACTTGGGAATTTGCACATTCTCTGAACTTTGTTCCTAGCCCAGCTTTTGCGGTGCAGTCCGCAATTTGTACATAAGTCTGCTGGGCTTTCCTTCATCATCTGCGACCGCAGATGAAATTCTGTGGTCCGCACTTTGTAAGCTTCTGTGCCTTTTATTGCCTTAAGTTTAGATTACTCCATTTTGAGTCAGATTTCATCTCAAGAGTCCATCTTCTAACATTTCTGCAATTTAGCACATTTCATCAGTTTCAGGAACACAATTCAGTACTTTTAGACTAAAATAAAAGCTAAAATGTGCTAATAAGTAGTCAAAATCCCCACTTATCAACTCCCCCAAACTTAAATTTTTGCTTGTCCTCAAGCAAATAAAATAGTTCCTACCTCCACAAGTTAAGGGTCATTCCAACCAATCAAAGGTGCGTCATTCACACATCAATCGGGACCAACAATTACCCACACTACTTATGTATTATCAACAAGGCGACAAGTTAAACGTTTATGCACATATAGTTCTAATGTGACACTTGAGCATCAAGAGTTGACTTTGACTTTATTCGTCAAAAAAGCTCACTCTTTCATGTAGATCATTGTGGATCCCAAACTCCTCCTCCTCCACTCTCCGTATGCCTATGTCACTTAAGAATTTTAGCACTCAATCAAAAAAAAAAAAATTGCAAAAAGCTCACTCATCTCTCTCAGGAGAATGTCGCAAGTACGACTTTAAGTACCATAGGCTTGCCACTCATGTAGATCGCCACTAATGTAAGCTCACTCGGCTTGAAATCACGTAGGGCTTTTTTGGAATGTAATGAAGGCTTTTGGACTAAGGTTGAATATACTAGGGTTCATCTTTCCTTAAACACTCCTTTTTTTTGTTCTCGGCTCATGCGTTTCCAATTCTTTGAGGCACTTTCTTTTTCTTTGGGAAATAGAGAGATTTATCATCACTCTTTCTTGATCATGACATTCATTTTCTCCCTCTTTGATTTCTCCATGCTTTGTATCATTATTTTTCTTTGCATCCCTTCAACTCTTCCACTTATTTACTTTCTTTTGCATTTTTCTTTCTGTACTTTCCTTTTCTTGCCTTTCCTTCTCATCATTTCTTTTCTCTTGTTGTGCCTTGATACCTCTTTCAAGATCCTCGTCTCTCCCTCAAACTTACATTTTTATCCAATTATATCACAAGAGTGTTAAGGAAAGTTCGGGTGCCAAGAGAGGGTCACGACAAAATAGGTAAAGGCTTGTAACATGGTTATTAAATGAGAAAGGCTCGAGGCTCAAATGGGTTGACTAGGGATAAAAACATTGGTGGGCAATGGAAAAATTCAAGCTAGTCAAGGAAAGCCTACAATCATTTCTCAAGCCAAGCAACACTTAAGATTTCGTGTTGAAGTACATTCAGGGCAAGTTCTAGACCATTCGCACGGGTACTTGGAATTGCAACAAAAACATCTTAGCTCTCATGCAACTGGATTGTTAAAGAGGATAGAGTCGAAGGCCCACAACGATCACATTCAAGATTGAAAATCACTGTGGTTCGATTAAACCACTCGATAATTGCCTAAGTCAACACAAGAGTCACGAAGTCACTAACTAGAGCTATTTCTTTTCAAAAAACTTATTTTTAACCATTAGCACGTAGTTAAGTGTGTTAGTACGAAGTGAAGCATGTTTAACTCTTCGAGCATGACTTAATTAGGTCTTTTTATTCATTACTACTACTATTATTACCTAAACACCAAAACGAACTCAGTCCCTTAAGATTGTTGTCACGCCATCCATCGTTGGGAAGAGTCACCCGGTTCACACAAAAATTACCTTTAGAAAGAACCGTGACATGAAGAAAACCAAAGGCTTATTATCTTGTAAAACACAAAAAGAAGCTATTAAATCAGAATGAAGCTACTATTCAAAAAGAACCTAGTTAGTTAAACACTAACTAATAAGAGAACACATGTAAAGAAGCTACACAGCGAAACTATCGAAATCATAACGAATATACATAATGAAAGAAGATATACAGAATAAAGAAAAAGAAGAAAATATTGTCAGTAATTACAAACCAATTGTCTCAAAATCATCAAAATATATCAAAAAAACTCTAGCCCTCGCCCCCCGAATAAAAATAAGCATTGTCCCCAACGCTTAACAAAATAAGAGTAAAGGAAGGGTAAGAGTGAAAAAAACTCCTTATGGCTCCTTGGCCATCTCTGTGTCCATAACAGCATCACCGACCTCAGTCTCATCTAATTGGATCTCATCATCATCAACTCCGGGCGTGACTGGGTTGGTGGACATCTGACGTGCTGCCTCGGCGGTATCAGCAGCAAGGTCTGGCTCCTCAGATTGGCCAGCTGCCGCTGTATATGCTGTAGGATCTGGGCCTGGGTGGTACAAGTCAATCAGCATGTCAATTGGAATGTCTCCGGCTGCTGCAAGCTTGGTAACCTATCTCCGGAGCTTGTCCACTGACATCTTAGAGGCCTGGGACTTCCACATCTTCGTCACTTCCTTGCCCAGATCTTCTATCACTGACCCATGCTACACCAAAGTTGCCATGATTGTGTTCTGATTCTCCAAGAGCTTCTTTAGAGTTTCTTCAATTGTGGGGGAATCTGGGGTGCCGGAGTGGAGGACTGTGCTGCAACATTACTGGATATGTCAGACAGCTTTGCAGTAGCTGTCTGCATCCAGTTGCTGAGGCTCGCCGGTGTCTGGGAGACTCGCTGCACAGATAGTGGAGAATGGGTATCGACACCGGCTTCAAAGACGAGGTAGAACCTGTAATGGGGACAATTGGAGGAACTGAGGCTGGAGGTGAGGCATAGCTATTGCACTGGCTGAAGGCTTTGCTGACATAGATTGAATGTCGACTGTCTCTACAGCTACCACCGATGGCTTAGCAGATTGGCCTATGGTGGTAGTCGGCTGACCCTTTTTCTTAGGGTTGTGTGCATCCATCAACGAATACCATGAGTAGGGCTTCTTCTCCCCCACCTTTGTATCAAAATCTCTCGGCTCCACCCGTGCATTCGTAAGATACTCAGTAATGGTGTTGGGATACGGGTAGGAGGTATCAGCTTGCTTGGCGACCACATATATATTGGCCGACATCACGGCACCTACATTGATCGGGTGCCCGACCATGATGGAAGCGACTAGAACTGCCCCGCGGGATAGGAAGGTATGTCTCATTCTGATATGGGTCCAGTCGGCTGCATACAAAAGTCTGCCACCCCTTTGCCTCGAAACTCAAGGTGTTTCTATGAATAGACACCCCTGCTGTAATCCATGGTGGTGGTGGCCTAGAAGCTCCCAGAATCTCAGCTAGCCACGGGCAAGTTGCATCCCCCATTGTCAACTTTTCCAAATACTGTGCGCACTCAACATCATCAAACCCCAAGTAGGTGTTCAATGTGTGCTGGTCAAAACGCACTTTTAGGTTCCTCACTTTCGTTACCTTTGTCCCTTTCTTGATGTGCGCCACATTAGCGCAGAGCTCCTGGACAAGGTATTCCTTCCCGTCCACTACGCTATGGGTGAACCACATCCACCCCTTTCGCTCTCGGAACTACCTCAAGACTGTCGGATTATACTTTTCAAGATCTTTCAATTGGGACTGACTCTCAAAAGTGAGAGATCTCACTGGCCACCACTCACGAAAACTAGAGAAGGCAGCCAAACTGACGAATCTGTCCTCCCACTTCTCTTTCTTCTTCGACCGCTCAAGGCCGGCAACCATAGCATCTCCCCTTCTGCCATCATTGGGGATGTCATCAACTGTAGTCGCTGTTTCCTCAGGGACAGGTGTAAAGGAGGGCTCGAAAGACAGACCATCACTTTCCGACTCCTCAGAAGTGCTCTGAGATGTGAAAGGCTCGTCCCGGAGTTGAACCTTCCTGGTGGCTTTGATTGGACAGCCGGCTGCCTTTGGATCGAGTTTCCTTCTAATGCTTCCCTAGATGGGGCATATGAACTGGATTCAGAGGGCTCTGCATTTCTCCCTTGACCGACTGTAGCCTTCTTTGAGATTATTGTTTGGAGGGCGAGGATTAAAGCACTCTTGCCTCGACCACTGGAAGGTTCACTCCTCCCCTTTGAAGTATCACTTCTGCCTCGAGATCTAACTATTTTCTATACCAAGAAAAAATAGGTGTCAGTTGTAATTCAAGTGCAAACATACAAGAATACACCAGAGAGACAGTGAACAACACAATCTAAAACATGCTTGCAGGGTAGGGGAGTGCGGTCCACAGAATTCTCATTGCGGCCGAAGAATGGGCATTGCGGACCGAACAATTTATCATTGCGGTCACAGAATTGGATTTTGGTCCACGCAATTGCCATTGGGGCCGCAACTCAGACATCACCAATATGCCAACTCTCTGATAATAGAGAATGGGATTTTTTTCGGCCCGCAATCAGTTTTTCGCGGTCCGCACATTTTCGATTGCGGCCGCACATGTGAGTCATCAAATTGCCAACTTTGTGGTCTCGGATAAATAGTTATTCTGTGGCTGCAATTGGATTTCTGCGGTCCGCACGTTTTACATTGCGACTGCAGAATCATGCTTCACTAAAGTACCCTAATTTCAACTTCTGCGGACCACACAATTTCTTGTCCGGTTGCAGATTCCAAAACAATTACGATCAGAGCTCTAGGGTTTGCAATTTTCGCACAAATTCGACATGGTGGAGTGTATAATCATGAAAACCTATTTGCCTATTCCCCATAGAACAAGTACTAGTTGACTCACTATAATTTTAATCTCACATGGTAGTATAATTGAATTCTACTGACGAATGGCCTAAAACTAACTAACAAGTTGTAAATTAAACTAAAAATTGAAAAGTTCTACAAGTAATTGAGGCATACTAGATATGAAGTAGTGCAAATGAGTGATCACAAATGTTGAGTGTGTATGACAGATGATTTACCAAATGATTTCAATGTTTTAGAGTTGTGAATGCTCAGAGAGGGAAAAAAAGTAACAGTAGCCCTAGGCCCTCTATTTATACTAGACGATTCTAATTGAGGGAAAGAGTGTTGAGTGCGGCGCAGAATTCCTATTGCGGTCGCACTCTGTTACTTGGAGCTCAGAAGCCCTTTTGTGTTGCGGTCCGCATAATTTTCTACAGACCGCAGATTTTGTCTTGCGGCCACAATTTGGCCATATTTCTGACAAACCAAATTCAGAAAGTTGTCATTTTCCCATTCAATTGTGTAGTCCGCAATGTAATTTTGCGGCCGCAGAGGACCTTTTGCTGCTGCAACCATAAGTGTGTGGTCCGCATAATACAATTTTGGTCTGCAATTCTTTCCATACTTAGCCAAATTTCTGGACATATTTCCTGTAAAGCACACTCAACACTGCAACACACTTCAAGTCCAGTAAGCACAAAAATAACACCTAACTACGAAAGAAGAAAAGAAAAGAAAAAGAAACATGGGTTGCCTCCCAAAAAGCGCCTGATCTAATGTCGCGGCACGACACAGATTACCATCATTTGAAATGAATCACCGCCACAACGTGGCCATCACCAACTTTTCCCAGATAGTGCTTCACCTGGTGACCATTGACTCGGAAAACCTCATCATTTTTGTTCTTCAATTCCAGTGCCCCAAAGGGTGTCATACCCACGACTTCAAATGGGCCACTCCATTTAGACTTTTACTTCCCAGGAAACATCCTCAACCGTGAGTTGAATAACAACACAAGATCACCCGCTTTGAACTTTTTGTTCCAAATGTATTTGTCATGAAGATATTTTATCTTCTCTTTGAATAAGGACGAACTTATGTATGCATGGTACCGGAACTCATCTAACTCATACAAATGTGCAACCCACAATTTAGCAGCTGCATCCCAATCAAGATTCAATTTCTTCAAAGCCCACATGGCTTTATGTTCAAGCTCCACCGGAAGATGACAAGCTTTGAAGGAAAACAACCGGTAGGAGTTTTGAAAGCAGTTCGGTAAGTCTATAATGCATCATCAAGCTTCTTTGACCAATCTGTCTGGTTAGCATTCACTATTTTGGACAAGATATTCTTTATCTCCAGGTTGGAGACTTCCACTTGACCGCCGGCTTGTGGATGATAGGGAGTCGGGACTTTATGAGTGACACTATACTTGCTAAGCAAAGTGTCAAAAGTCTTGTTGCAAAAATGGGCCCCCCCATCGCTTATGCTAGCCCGCGGAGTACCAAATCTTATGAAAATATTCTTCTTCAAGAACGCTACTACACTTCTCGCTTCATTGTTGGGTAGAGCAATGGCCTCAACCCATTTAGACACATAATCAACTGCGACCAAGATGTAGGTGTTTCCACAAAAACTCACAAAAGGGCCCATGAAATCAATACCCCACACATCAAAGATATCAATCTCCAAAATGGTAGTGAGAGGAATTTCAAACCGAAGATGTGGAGGCAATGACTTCAACTCCAAGGTAGGAGGATATTCTATTGAAGGCTTTGTAGTAGGAGTTTTCCTATTTTCAAGATCCAAGGAAAGCTTTGGGGGTGCATAGTTGTACGACCCCATTCCTTGCAAAGAATTCCCACATTCCATAAAGCCAATTATCTCGTCATCATCAAAGTTGAGCAAAACGGCCTCCAACATATCACCCACATTAATCGTGGCACGTGTATCATCAATAATCACGTTGGTCACCAAATCCACGAAAGAACATACTTCATTGCTGTTTGATTGTCGCATAGATTTGCACACGTGGAACACCGCCTTTTCATCACCCACCCAGAAAGTGAGTTCTCCGGCTTCCACATCAACAAGAGACATCCCCATAGCAAGGAAAGGTCTTCCAAGAATAATTGGCACCTCATACCCCACTTCACAGTCAAGAATAACAAAATCCGCATGAAGAATGAACTTATCAACACGAACCAATACATCTTCAATCACTCCCAACGGTCTCTTCATGGTACGATCGACCATTTGTAATCTCATAGATATGGGTCTTGGTTGCCCAATTCCCAAAGTCTTGAAGACCGAATAGCGCATCAAATTGATACTCACCCCAAGATCACAAAGAGATTTAGCAAACTCGGCACTTCCAATGGTACAAGGGATTGTGAAAGCACCGGGATCTTCTAATTTAGGAGCCATCGAATGCACAATTGTACTCACTTGAAGTGTGACATTGATAGTTTCAAAATTCATCGATCGCTTCTTTGTCACCAAATCCTTCATAAACTCTACATAACCGGGCATTTTCTCCAAGGCTTCAATTAATAGCACATTTATTGAGAGATTCTTCATCATGTCAATGAACTTTTTGAATTGATTCTTGCCATTTTACTTGTTGAGCCTTTGAGGATATGGAGGAGGAGGCTTAGGCAATGGTGCCTTAGCCTTTTGCACTACCGGTTCCGGTATGTGAATAACATGATCCCTAGACGGGTTCACTTCCTCTTGAGTTTCTCTCACATTGTCATCAATATCAATCCGCACTTCATTATTTTCTTGCACCCTATTGTTCGGGATCTCTTCTTCTTCTACCACTTGCTTATCATCCACAAGTTGCCTTTGACTTGAGGTGAGTGCATTCCAACCTCTTCCACTTATTGTAGTAATGGCCATGGCATGCCCCGTGTTGTTCCCACCCTTGGGGTTCACCACCGTATCACTTGGTAGTGCCCCCTTAGGATGAGAATGTAAAGCCTGAGAGATTTTCCCCATTTGCATTTCTAAGTTGTGGATCGATGTGTTGTTTGAAGCAAGTTGGGCATCAGAATCCGCATTCTTCTCCATCGTTTGCTTGAACATGTTCTCAATATGGCCCATTTCATTGTTGGAAGAACTAGGACCATGGAAAGGATAAGGAGGTGGGTTGCTCGGTTGTTGATACATCAGGGGCCTTTGAAAATCCGACCCCCGATTTCCTTGGTTGCTACTCCAACCACCTTGATTGTTGCCTCCCTAATTGCCTTGGTTATTGTTGTTATGTCAATTTCCTTGATTATTGCCGTCACTCCAGTTTTCTTGATTTTTGTTGTTATTCCAATTGCCTTGATTATTTTCACCATTCCAATTACTTGATTATGAGAATTCTAATTTCCTTGATTGTTTTGAGGTCTTCAATGTTGTTGGATTGGGACTTGGAAGTTGTTTCTTTGCCCTTGAAATTGTTCACATATTGGACTTCTTCTTCTTGGTCATTGTGGGAATCCTCTTGCTCAAACCAACTATCTTCTTGCACAAAATTTTCCACTCTTTGTTGCACTTGCAGACCCTTTGTTCTCAGTTTGTTCACCATCATGTTTACTCCCTCCATTGCATTGACTTGCCTTGGGTTTTGCACTTGTTGAAGTTGAGCCTTTGCCAATTGGTTCATGGTGGTGGTCAATTCGGCTATGGTTTGCCCATGTTCATGCAATTCTTTGTGAAGGTGAATCACATTGGGATGACGTTGTGGAACATTAGCCCGGGATTGCCATGCCGATGAAGTATCCGCCATCTCATCCAAAATATCACACGCCTCCACATAAGGCGTAGTCATGAAGTTCCCACTGGCAAGTTAATTCACTACACATTGGTTGGTTGTATTGATCCCCCGATAGAAAGTTTGTTGAATCATGTTCTCCGTCATATCGTTGCTGGGACACTCTTTCACCATTGTTCTATATCGTTCCCATATCTCGTATAGTAGTTCATTTGGCTCTTGCTTGAATGCTAGAATTTTATCCCCAAGTTTATCCATGTGCCAGGGAGAGAAGTACTTTGAAATAAATTTCTCCGCCAATTCATCCCAAGTATGAATGAAATGATTTGGAAAACGTTCCAACCAATCTAAAGCTTTCCCCCATAGAGAGAAGGGATAAAGCCTTAGCCTCAAAGCATCTTCGGAGATATTTATTTGTTTACTCCCCAAACACGTATCTACGAACCCGTTCAAGTGTTTGTATGCATTTGACCCGGTGCACTGGTGAAGAACCCTCGTTGCTCGAGCAGAGTGAGCATCACGTTGGTTATTTGAAAGTTGATCGCCCTAATACAGCTAGGGACTATAGCACTTGCATACCTTCATTCGGCAACACCCGGTATGGAGCCGCTCATTGTGGAGGTGGGGGTGGAGCGGGCACATTGTCATGAGGTACTCAGCCTCGTCTATTGGCTTGAGGTTCAAGAGGGACTTCATCCATTTGATCATCCTCAATGTCCACATCCCCCAAAGCTATGTTTCCGAGCTTATTCCTTACCATGATTGCACCTTCAATTTCTCAACACGTTAGTAACAAGGAAGGAAAATAAGATATTCCAAAAACACACCTAAATATATAGCTAACACCGTTTTTAACTCCACGGAAATGGCGCCAAAATTTGATCTCGTCCAATTTCACACCTCAAATCAAGGTTATGAAATGGTCGATAGCAATAATAGTACCCAACAAGAGCCGGGGTCGATTTCCACAGGGAGCTAGATATGAGAGTTAGGAGTATATTATAGTATGTGAGTTTGACTATCTTACTTTACACTTCCACAAATTAGGGTTGTTTCTATGTCTAATTTAAAACTAAGGTTGCGAAGTCGAGAAATAAAACTAAGAAATTGTTTTTGTTGTTTTTCAAGTTTTGTAAAAAGCCTAGGGCTATGAGCATCACCTAGGTGTTTGCCTAATGGGGTATAAACCTTAATGATTGTTTTGTTGATCGAGGTGTATTATAGCTATCAACTCTCAATTGCCCACTCAACACCTCTCGGTCAGAGAGTGATTCCCAATTTGGCTTTCTCAAGACCAAATAGGTATTGCACGAAACGGTTGATTAAAGCTCAAGTCGGGTTATTACTATCTCTAGGTTGAACACTTTAATTGGGATTATCAATTTCTCAATTGACTCAATTTCTTGTTAGCCAAATTTTCCTAGACTAAGTCTCTCTTTCTCAAGTAGAAACTAAGTCAACTAATCTTTGCAACCATTAATTTCACAAATTAAAGCATGAACAAAGCTAAATAATAAACACTCAACCATAAAGAAGCATTAAATTAAACACCCATAAGGTTTATACACTAGGGTTGGGTCACAACCCTAGTAAAAATCTAGCTACTCATACTTGAAATTAAAGAAATAGAAGAAGAAGTGCTAAAGAAACTCATATTGTAAAATCAAAATGATAAGATCTATGTTAAAATATCTGAAAATATGAAAAACTACTAAAAGAAGCAAAGAGAAATGGCTACTGTGGCTGCTGATGTCCAAAAGTCAACCTAATTTCGTGAAACTCTTCTATTTATACAAAGCTGACAATTTCGAACAAGAATTGCCCTCGGATGGTTCTGTGGCCGTACAATTTCATGTGCGGTCCGCAGGTTTCTTCAACTTGTTAGGAATTGGAGATCTGCGGCTGCACAATTCTGATATGTGGCCGCGAGGCAGTCTTTCTATGGTCCGCATATTTAAGCATGCGGCTGCAACTTGGTCTTTTGCGGTCCGCAACTTTACTTCTGTAGCCGCAAGGCACTTCTTTTGCAACTACACAATTCCTGTGTGGTCTGCAATTTTGAGGGACTTGGAACTTGGAAATTTGCACATCCTCTAAACTCTGTTCCTAGCCCAGCTTTTGTGGCCGCACAATTCATGTGTTGTTCACATTTTGTACAAAAGTCTGTTGGGCTTTCCTTCATCATCTGCGATCCGCACTTTGTAAGCTTCTGTGCCTTTTATTTCCTTGAGTTTAGATTACTCATTTTTGAGTCGGATTTCATCTCGGGAGTCCATCTTCTAGCATTCCTGCAATTTAGCACATTTCATCAGTTTTGGGAACACAATTCAATGCTTTTAGATTAAAACAAAAGCTAAAAGGTGCTAGTAAGTAGTCAAAATTCTCACTTATCACCTATTGAATTGTTGAACTCTCTGGATTTCCCCATTAATGCCTCGCATGGCGCGTCGCCCCATGCGGCATGCCTGTGCCATATTTACAGAGTAATTTTCCTATTTCGGCTAGGGAAAGGTGATTTCGTCTGGGCCTGATCCTACTTGGTATAAATACATGGAAAAACGTTATTTTCTGAATTTTTGACATACTTTTGACCTAAGGAGGCTAAGGAGGAGTTAGAAGAACACGAGCACAAGAATTTCATCATTCCTTCCTCACTCAAGATACGAGTTTGGATTGAATTTATGTTTTCCTATACTTTAATTTTATTTGTGATGAATTGCTCTATATCTATGGAGTAGTTCTCTTAAGGGTTTGATGGATTTAGTGTTTTGATAAATGTTTGTGGATTATAACTCTAGTTTTATGTATCGAAGCGTTTCTAGATGATTTAACTATTGCATCTATATTCACTTGTTCATGTAATCGAGAGAGGCATAACTTGTGATATCTTTGCATTATATTGTTGGTTAAGTTCATTAATTATTCTTAGTAATCCAAATATGCTAGTTAGTTAGGAGAATAATCGAAAGAAGTTTCCAAAAGACCAATCCGCTACGCATTCTTGCATATCTTCACATGCTTAAATTGGTTCATCTCGTGAGGTTAAGACTTAATCGAGAGAGGAGTTTTTTCCAAATGTTTGAATTGATAATTGAGTGAATTTGAAAGAATCACTTGAACTTTTAGAAGTGAATTATCTAGAGTTAGATCCCAAATAATTATCTTGCACCTATCCTATCAACCCCTATTTTCTCCCACTGATAACTATCTTGCTTATCTTTGTTTCGATTGTCATTAGTCAATAGCTTTAGACTCTTAGTTAATTTTAGTTAGAAAACATAGAAATCTCACTTGTTGAACATCTTGAATAGCAATCAAGCTAGAAACTACAAGAATATTATTTAAATCCAATCCATGTGGATATGATATAATACTACACTATATTTGATTAGCGAGCATAATTTAAGTGTGTGTTTTGCGCTCGTCAAATTTTGGCGTCGTTGCTAGGGATTGGCAATCAATTGTGTTTGAAACAATTTGTAGTGCTAATTCAAGAATTTTTCTTTTTATTTTATTTTATTTTTCTCTTTTTACGTTTGGTGTTGTTGACTGTGTGCAGGGTACATGTTTAGATTGGTGCATGGCTCGAACTTCTGCGAAAAAAGTGCTATCATGCGAGCCAGATATTGATGACATCTGAGGAAGGAAAGAAATCTCACCGAGACATTAGAAAAGGTTGGGCAACCTTCAACCAAAGAACTTATGGCTGGAAACGGTGATGATAATGTAGATTTGGCTACGAGAGAAGCAGGCCAATGACGAGAACAAGTTGCACAGGATGCTGAAGAAGCAGCTATTAGAGATGTACAGATTATCTACGAAGAAGAGAGGGGTTGAAGAATTGCTCAAAATCAACCCTTGGCTGCAGAACAGTTCGGAAATATAGCTCCCATGCTTGGGAGACCACTTGGCGATTATGCTAGATCGGCCTATAACCAAGGATTATCAAGTGTTAGACCACTTCCAATTGCAGCTAGCAATTTCGAGTTAAAGCAAGGGTTGCTTCAAACTCTTCAGAATTGTTGTGTTTTTAGAGGGAAGCCAAACAAAGATCCAAATACACAACTAATGGACTTCGAGGAGATTATGAACACCATTCAATATAATGGTGTGTCATAAGATGCAGTGTACTTAAGGGCATTCCCCTTCACACTCAAAGATGATGCAAAGCGGTGACTTCAAAGCTTGCCCACTGGATCGATTAGAACATGGGAGGAGATGACCAGAAAATTCTTTGATAAATATTTCTCCTCAACTAAAATGGGCAAGTTTCGAAGAGAAATCCATAACTTCTGCCAGAAAGATACGAAAACTATTTTTGAAGCATGAGAGAGGTTTAAGAAATTTTTTCGAAAGTGTCAACATAGCGGAATTAAACTCTGGATGCAATTCCAGAACTTTTGGGATGGATTGACACCAGCCTCACATAGAACATTGAGCAATGCAGTTGGAGACCCATTGATGGAGTCCAGAGGAGATAGTTACAATTCTTGATAAGATATCTGAAGATGCTACTCAGTGGCCCTCTGAGAGTGCTGAAAGAAGAAGATCAACTGGTGTTCATCAAGTTGATGCTACTACTTCTGTGCAGGTACAACTGGATGCTATGGTCAAAGAGATAAGGAAGCTGACCTTATCCTTGATACAATGTGAGACTCATGTAGCCTATGATATATATGGAAGGGGATACCCTACTCATGAGTGTCAAGCCTCAACCGAGGAAGTAAATGTTGTGGGAAACTAAAATTTCACGCAATGGGTCAGAGGCACCCCGGTTTTTCATGGAGTTCACCTGGAGGTACTTCGAATGCATGGAAACAAAATAACTCTAGACCGCAGAGATAAGGAGCTCCAGCATAGCGAAATCAGTAGAGGCAGCAATTTCAGCCTCAACAGCTCATTCAGCCTGGTCTAGAGAATCTAATGAAGGCTTTCATTATCAAGACAGATGAGAGGCTGGACGCTCATGGAGCAGCTATCAAAAATTGGGCCTTGGTTTTCGAAACATGGAGAGACAACTGGGACAGATTGAAACAATATTATCTGAGAGGGTTCCAGGCACTCTTCACGCTGATACAGAAAAGAATCCCAGAGAAACGGTGAATGTTGTGACCTTGAGAAGTGGGCAAGTGTTGAAAGATCCCACCCCGTTATTGTGGAGTTTTGCATCCGTTACCAGGTAAGCCTGGCATAAGTAAGTCCTTCCGTGTGGAGGAAAATCGTTTGCCTTCGGCGTCTATGCCAGGAGACGGGAGAGAAGCTAACCTTAGATCAATTAATGAACCTTTATTCCCCTAAGATTTTTCGTGGGAGAATGATAAATTTCAGCAAATGTGGCCACAATGCTCTACTAGCCAGCATGGATGATGACAACGACCGCGGGTGGATGGAACAATTCGTTGCAGTTGCCACTAGGGACATCATTTTGGCCACAAATTCATCCTTTCTGGAATTGTGGAACCGTACTCGTAAGTTCATCGTTTGCCTTTTCTTTTAGTTAAAGATCCCGTTGATGTTACTGATTCCTCTTCTTTCACTTGTTTCAGCAACTGGGTCGAAAGCTTGGACTAGTGGGTCTAGAAGATTTTGGATGTCACTATGCCCTAGACCCATACGTGGAAAGAATTGTCCCTTAAATTTGGGTGAAAGGCTAAAAATCATGGTAAGGTGGACTCATCTTGTTTCTACCTTTCATATAAGGAAGTTGATTAACCTTTCTCTTTTGTTGAATCCAGGTCAACCCCAGGGCTCAGTTGTCGTCCCCGAGGAGGACGTATTAGCTAGTCCTACTGACGCGGCGAGGCTACTGCAGGAAGCTATTACCCAAACAGGTGTCTCTGGGCCTGCTTTTGGTGTAAGTGCTTCTTCTCGGAGTCCGCGAACGGAGAACAATCAACCAAAAAAGAGATGTTCGTCCATGGTCGGGGGAAAGAACAAAAAGGTAAGGAATGCCACACCCGAGTCATCCTCGCATGTTGTGGTGATGAGCCCTGCGCCCGAGCTGGCCATAGACGCCGTGGTGATCGATGATTATGGAGAAGCCAGTGAGCAGGGGGCTTCTACATAGAAGACGATGACCTTCCTCAGCTCAATAGAATGCTCAATCTGTTGAGTTAGTTACGCCAACCGAGAACGATGCCTCGATTCTCTAGGGAGTATGATATGGTGGAAAATGCTAACTGCCATTTCTAAGTCCCAGTCACCATGCCCGGTACCATGAGGCTGAGTACCGGGTCCTTGCCGTCTTTGGTTGATGAGCAACCAACAACCAGTACTGCATTTGCCGCAGCCGCTTCGCCATCAGCTTCATCTCCTTTTTCACCAACTCTGCCTTCGCCACCAGCAATTGCTATATCATCTCTACCGGCCCCAGCTGCCCGAGAGGAGGATGTCCCTCTTCCCTAGTTCCCAATTCATAGGAATTTGGGGCAAAATTATGTTGTCCCCTCCGAAGATCCCCAAAAGAGGAGGAATGTTACCCTCTCGGTCTCTACTGAATCCCATCTGTTATCCCGACCGGTGGAGCTTGGTAACTATCTGAAGCCTTTGGCATCAGAAAAAAGATAAAGATAAGATACAAACTCTCTCGGGAGAGTATTTGTTGAACAACGCCATGCACAACGCAGCAGCGGTATATTCTTTGTTTCCTCCGTTGTTTCTTCTATCTTTGTTATGGTACGATTTTGATTTTTTTTTTGTTTTTTAGGCCAACTTCCTAGCTTCCGAGGGCCTTCAAAGGCTGATTCGTTATAGGGATGAATACCTGATGTGCCGGGTAATTTCGGCACATTTTGATACTATTTGCTTAAAGTTTAACTTGTTTTACTTGCTAATTCTCATGATACTTATGTAATTTTAGTGTGTTTGCAGAATAACAAGTGTCAAGACCCAGAAGAACAGAAAAGAGTTCAAAAAGTTAGCTGAAGACAAGAAAAGAGGTTAAGAGCATCGCATATGTAAATATGCGGTCGCAGAACAGACATGCGAACTGCATATTCTACAAGTAGATCGCAGACGAAGACAGAACATTAGGCCAATCTTTAGGTCGAGAATTCGGTCGCAAATGCGAGCGCAAACCAGGAATGCGAGCCGCGAATTGGCCCGGTGAAATCGCAAACATGAACAGAGTTCTGAGTGAAAATCAGTGTGAAGAATGCGATCGCATATTCAACATGCGAACCGCAAACCAAGACGGGATGAGAGCAAAAGCTGTCTGGTGGGATTTGCGACGGACGATGATGATTTGCGGTCCACATTTCTGTTTTGCGACAGAAATGCGGTCCGCATTATTTCAACAAGGGCAAAGCTGACCGACATTCGCCTCGGGTTTTGGGCCTCTATAAATAGGTTTTATAGGGTTTTGTGAAGGGATTCTTGTCAGAACTTAGAGTACAAAGTACGGCACTTGAGTATTTTTGAATTCTTAGAAGCTTTTGGTGATTGAAACCCTCTATTTTTGTAAGATGATATCAATTACTCTTCCTTGTTCTTTAATTATCAGTATGTGTAGCTAAACTCGAACACTGAGGTTGTGAACCCTAGATGGGTAGAATGTGTTGAGATTTTGATATTGAATCCAATTCCGAAGGAATCTTGATATTTATTTATTTCTTGTTCTTCAATTAATCGTTAGTGGTTGCAAACATTAGCGAACGCCAATTGATTCTAACTTATCTTGGGAAAGTGAGCTAGAGTTTGGTAGAAATAAATAACAAGAACTCAAGGCTTTAAACCTTGTTTAACAAAATCTCTTAGGAATAAGTAGGTTTTAACTTGGCGCTTAATTGGTTGTTCTTAAGATTGACTCTTTTATATTCGGGAGAATCGTAGAGAGGATACATTATCCAAATATTGGAAAATATTGGGTAGTAAATTAAATATCAATTGCATATCAAGAAAGGAATTCAATATTAATATCAAGAAGAACATTCTACTACATTAAAGGGGGCACAACCTTAGTCTCTTAAATTTATATTTTCCACATTCACACTTGAACAAATTAGTTTTCAATTTTCGCTTGTTTATACATTCAACACTTCTTTATTCTATTTGACGTACTTGATAGAATTACGACTTAGTCAAGTATTACATTAATTAGACAATAGTTTCACGCCTATTCCCTGTGGGATTCGACAGTTACTATATTTGACATCGATCGCTTACACTATTATTAAGGTGTAATTTGAGCGAATCAAATTTTGGCGCCGTTGCCGGGGAATACGGTTTTGAAATTTCTAATTAGTGTATACTTTACTATACGTCTAATTCCATTTGATTACACGCTGTTTGTTTTGGTTGTTGTAGACAGGAAGATATGGCGGACCATGAAGAAGATGTGGAGGTGGAGCAGGAAGAAAATCCTTTTGCTGATATTGAAGAATATATAGAGGATACAAACGCTATAGTACCTCCGGCTATAGGTGCTGCTACGTTCAAGGTAGAACATGGACTAATTTTGATGCTGAAAGCGGAAGGATTCTTCAGAAACTTTACTGATGACGATCCAACGCAGCACCTCAGGAATTTCTTGGGTGTTTGTGCTATGCACAAGCAAAACAATGTCTCTGACGATGCATTAAGGCTGAGATACTTTAAGTATTCGTTAGCTGGATATGCGAGGAAATGGCTTCAAAATCTTCCTCCGAATTCCATCCGTTCATGGCCTGAACTTGTCCGGGCGTTCTTGTCAAAGTGGTTTCCACAAAGCAAGAAATCTGAGCTCAGAGATAAAATATTCTTCTTTAAGCAACTACCTGGTGAACAACTACATGAAGCGTGGGATCGCTTCAAGTTGTATTTGGTGAGGTCTCCAAACCATGGCTTTCCCGATTCCATTTTGCTGGAAAAATTCTACATGGGTTTGGACCATATGAACCAGTCAATAGCGAAGAATGCTGCTACTGGATCTTTCATGGATAAAACCTTCGCTAGAGTAACTCAGATCTTGGATAAAATGGCAAAACACAATCAAGATTGGCATTCTGAGGATACAACAGGTGGTATTACAATTGGGTCTCCTTCTATGAATAACTTGATCAAGGAAAATCAAGAACGAGACCAAGTGATTGCAGAACTTGCCACAAATGTTAATGTATTGACGAAGCTGTTCACGAAAAACCAGAAGAAGAAAGTCAATGTAGTTGAGAATGTACAACCGGTGCAAGGTGATGATTATGAAGAGGCGAATTATGTTAATAATTCACAAGGTGGGTATCAAAGGCAGAACTACCAAGGTCAAGGCTCCCAGAATCAATGGAGACCAAACCCGCAAGGGCAAGGTCACCATCAATGGCGCAATGGCCAAAGTGGTTCTCACCAAGGAAACTGGAACAACAATAATAATTTTTCAAACCGAAGTTCCAACCCTTATGTTCCTCCGAAAGGTCAGTATTCGAATCAAGGATCCTCTAGTGAGTCCAAATTGGAGAGCATGCTTGAAAGGATATTACAGAACCAAGAAAAGTCGGATAATTCCATGAAAAACATGACTGAATTGGTTGGCTCTCACACAGCGGCGATTCAAAAGCTGGAATTGCAAATGAGAGACCTTTCTCATGAACAATATCCATAACAGAAGGGAACACTTCCTAGCGACACGATTGCAAATCCTAAGGGGAGTGGAAGTGGCCCAACTTCCCATGTTATGGCTATCACGACCAGGAGTGGTAAGACATTGCAGGGGAGAGATGAGCAAGTAGTCGACGCTGATGAACTTCAAAAAGGGGTCGAAGTAGAAAAAGATAATGTTGCTGAAGTAAACAAAAATCCAGAAGTTGTACTAAACCAAGATGAGACTCAAGAAGGGATAAAGGATAAGGCAGAAGGAACATCAACCGTTCTTCCGCCAATTCCTAGACCCCCTCCTCCATTTCCTCAGAGACTTGCGAGAAGAGTTGACGACAACAAGTTTGAGAAGTTCTACGACATTCTCAAGCAGTTATCAGTGAATATACCTTTCTTGGAGGCTTTCCAAGAAATGCGAGGGTTTGCCAAGTATCTAAAGGATCTGATCACGAAGAAGAGAACCACTAGGAATGAGGTGGTAAATATGAATCACAGGGTTAGCTCTATCATAGCTACAAATCCAATTCAGAAGAAAGAGGACCCAGGAGCATTCACTATTTAGTGCACTATTGGAGTGCGCGACTTCGCTAAGGCATTGTGTGACAATGGGGCCAACATTAATCTAATGCCTCTCGCCATCTACAAACAAGCTGGGTTAGGAATGCCAAGGCCGACAAGCATGAGGTTGCAGATGGCTGACCGATCAATCAAAAGACTGGTCGGTATTGAGATGATGTAATTGTAAAAGTTGGAAAATTTCATATTCCAGCTGATTTTGTGATCCTCGATTGTGTTGTAGACAAGGAAATCCCTATCATATTGGGAAGACCATTCCTAGCTACTGGAAGAGCTCTTATGGACTCGGAGCGTGATGAAATAAAGTTCCGGGTGAACAACGAGGAAGTTACTTTTCAAGCTAGTAAGGGGATGAAGTTGCCAATCGAGTATGAGAGCATTTCACTAATCGGTATTGTTGATGAAGTTGATGAGGCTGTTGAGATGAAGATGGAAGAGCAATGCTTAGGTGAAGCACTAGCAGCGATATTGGTGAATTTTGATGGTAATGATATGGAAGGCTTTATGGAGTCGGTGACTGCGTTAGAAGGACGTGGCTCTTACTCATATACTCCACCAAAACTGTCCCTAGATTTGGAGAATAGAGCTACACCTCCTGCAAAGCCATCCATTATCGAACCACCTCAATTAGAGCTCAAACCACTTCTGTCGCATTTGAGGTATAAATTTCTTGGCTTGAATAACACTTTACCAGTAATTGTTTCTTCGTTGTTGAATGATGTGCAGGTAGAGCAGTTGTTGCAATTTTTGAAGGAACACAGACATGCCACCGGTTGGACAACTGCAGACATCCGGGGAATCCCTGCTGGAATTTGTGAACGCAAGATTCAACTAGAAATTGGGACAAAACAGAGTGTGGAGCACCAGCGACGACTGAATCCATCAATGCAGGAAGTTGTGAAGAAAGAGATAATCAAATGGCTGGATGCTGGGGTAGTCTACCCAATTGACGATAGTTCATGGGTGAGCCCGGTACAATGCGTGCCAAAGAAGGGAGGCATGACTGTGGTAAAGAATGAAAAAAATGAGCTGATTCCTACAAGGACAGTAACTGGATGGCGGATGTGCATGGATTACAGAAAGCTCAATAGTGCCACATGCAAGGACCACTTCCCTATGCCTTTTATTGATCAAATGCTTGATCGGCTAGCTGGAAAGTCCTTTTATTGCTTCCTCGACGGATACTCCGGGTATAATCAGATTAATATAGCTTTGGAGGACTAGGAGAAGACAACGTTCACATGCCCATATGGGACATTCGCTTTCAGTCGAATGCCATTCGGCTTATGCAATGCTCCAGCAACCTTCCAAAGGTGTATGATGTCAATCTTTTCTGATATGGTGGAGGATTTCCTTGAGGTCTTTATGGATGATTTTTCGGTAGTCGGGGAAACTTTTGAGCAATGCTTGAAGAATCTGAAACAAGTGCTAAAGCGATGCGAAGAAACAAACCTTGTATTAAATTGGGAGAAATGCCACTTCATGGTGGATGAAGGTATTGTTTTGAGGCATAAAATCTCCAAGCGTGGCATAGAGGTGGATAAGGCTAAAATCGAGATCATCTCCAAGCTCCCTCCACCCACATCCGTAAAAGGTGTCCGTAGCTTTTTGGGGCATGCTGGATTTTACAGGCGGTTCATTAAAGACTTCTCAAAGATTGCACACCCAATGTGTAAACTCTTAGAGAAAGATGCCAAGTTCGTCTTTGATGAAAAATGCCTCGCAGCTTTTGAAGAACTAAAAACGAAGCTCACCACGGCACCTATCATTGTCACACCTGACTAGTCGCTGCCTTTTGAGCTTATGTGTGATGCTAGCGGTGTAGCTATTGGAGTTATGCTGGGACAAAGACACAATAAGGTGCTTCATCCAATATACTATGCTAGCAAGACACTTTATTGGGCGCAAATGAATTACACTGTAACCGAGCAGGAACTGTTAGCTATTGTGTATGCATTCGAGAAGTTCCGTGCGTATCTATTGGGCTCCAAAGTGATTGTGTATACAGATCATGCTGCTCTCTGTTATTTGATGGCGAATAAAGATGCAAAGCCACGACTAATCTGATGGGTGTTGCTGCTGCAAGAATTCGATTTCGAAGTTATGGATCGCAAGGGAACACAAAACCAAGTGGCAGATCACTTATCTGGACTGGAAGAATCAGGGAGACAAAGAGAAGAGCTGGAGATAAATGACTCATTTCTAGATGAACATATACTGATGGTATCAAATTCATTTGCACCGTGGTATGCAGACATCGCCAACTACATTATCAGCGATCTTATTCCGGAAGGGTTGGAATCATACCAACGGAAGAAGTTCTTGAGGGATTGTCGCAGTTATTATTGGGAAGAGCCATTCTTATTCCGTGTCTGTGCTGATAACATAATTAGAAGATGCGTACCTGAGTAAGAGATGCTACAGATTCTGAAAGCGTGCCATGACTCACCAGTTGGGGGTCATCATGGGGTAACAGTACAGCTGCAAAGATTTTGGAGTGTGGGTATTACTGGCCGACTATTTATCAGATGCTAATTAGTTGGTGAAGTCTTGCGACCAATGCCAACGACAGGGCCCAATTTCGAGGAGGCATGAGATGCCTATGAACTTTGTTATGGAAATCGAATTATTCGATGTCTGGGGTATTGACTTCATGGGCCCTTTCATAAGCTCATGTGGGATGAAATACATCCTAGTGGCTGTGGACTGTGTATCCAAATGGGTAGAAGCCGTTGCCTTACCAACAACGAAGCTCGGAGTGTGACCGCATTTCTAAAGAAGAATATTTTCACCCGGTTTGGCACCCCGAGAGCCATTATTAGCGATGGAGGTTCACACTTCTGTAACAGAGTCTTTAAAGGTCTCCTCGACAAGTATGGGGTTAAGCATAAGGTTGCCACGCCTTATCATCCACAATCGAGCGGCCAAGTTGAAGTATCCAATAGGGAGATCAAAAGCATTCTATCAAAGACGGTGAACTCAAATAGGACCGATTGGTCAAGAAAGCTAGATGATGCTCTATGGGCATATCGTACAGCTTACAAGACTCCTATCGGTACATCCCCGTATCGGTTAGTCTTTGGAAAGGCGTTCCATTTACCCGTAGAACTCGAGCATAAGGCTATGTGGGCCTTAAAGAGATTGAACATGGACTGGGCGGAGGCCGGAGCTTTAAGGCTGGCACAGTTAAATGAAATGGAGGAATTCCGTCTTCATGCTTATGAGAGTGCAGCAGTTTATAAAGAACGAATGAAATTCGTCCATGATACAAAGATCTTGAAAAGAGAGTTTAAGGCAGGGGACCTGGTGTTGCTGTTCAATTCAAGACTCAAATTATTTCCGGGGAAGCTGAAGTCCAAATGGTCTGGACCATTTAAAGTTGTTGATGTCTCTCCGTTGGAGCTGTTGAATTAGCTTCGGAGGATGGGCTCCGGACTTTCAAGGTTAATGGGCAAAGAATCAAGCACTATTTGGGAGTAGATGGAGAAAAACATGTGGTAGAGCAGCTGACTCTAAAAGATGATCAAATCCCAACTACAGAATGATTGCAGAAGCACCCTAGCATCGTCGTGCCGCGACATTAAATCAAGCGCTTCATGGGAGGCAACCCATGTGTGGTATCATTAGCTTTTGTTTATGTTGTATTTTTATTTATTTAGAATTCAATATCACATTTGTACTTAGGGCTACTTGAAGGGTTTTAGAATGCAGGAATGTGATGAAAGGATACACGAATTGAAGAGGAGTGTTTGAAACTGCATAAAAACATCAAGGTGAAAAATGCTACACAAATGCGATCGCATTTGAGATATGCGAACCGCATTTGTGCCGCAAACAGAAGCAGAAACTTGAGCAAACATATTGGGCAAAATTGCGACGAAGATCAACAATTTGCGGTTCGCATTTGAGTTATGCGAACCGCATTCTCAGCGCAAACAGAGACAACAATTCAGCTCACAAGTATGATAAAAATGCGGTGGAAGCTCCTATTATGCGGTTCGCATTGCAATTATGCGGAACTTAAATCGTTGCATAATTGCTAGGTACGTGTCGCATTTCCTCTTTTTTTTTAAATCCTTCAATCTAAGTATATATATAAAAAAAAAAAAAAAAAAAACAAACAAAAAGAGAAAACGGAAACAGAGAAGGACCTCTGACAAACATCATCGGAAACGTAAAAGTACAAGTACACTAACCCTCAAAGAGTGGATTCACCGTTGTCCTACCAACTACAATCTTCTTCATAAGGTACTTTCATCCTTTGCTCCATCTTCAATCTTTATTTCACAAGATTAGGGTTAGGACTCAATAAAGTTGTTCAAGTCGTTGGCATGGAAGATAGAAATCTAGGGTTTTCTTGCTTGAGGGATGAACATACGTGGATATTTGAAGGTATTTGCGGTCCACAAACTCAAAATGTGGACCGCAATTAGACCGCATCCCTAAACCCTAGGTGTCTAAGGAAGACAACATATGCGGTGAATCTGCGATCGCATAATCAATATGCGAACCGCAGAGCCACCGCAAACGCAGCCAGAGCAGTTGGTTAGCACTGGTGAACTATGTGGTGCTTATGCGATCGCATATCTCGCTTTGCGAGGAGTTTGCGATCGCATTTGTGTCTATCCTACAGGCTTATGCTCGATAACAATCTGCGATGGATTTGCGATTCGTATAGTGTTTGCGGTTCGCATAGTGGTTATCCGACCGCAAACCATGCTGCATTTCTGTAACTCTTTGGTTATTTCTCCTGTTTTGCTTTTCTCAAATGCTGATAATGTCACTGACATCTCCCACTTACGCAGATATGGCAGCCAAAAAGCATTTCGTAAAGAGAGGACCATCCTCCACTTCAACCTCAGCACCACCCAAACGGGCAAGAAAGGAACCAACCGTACCTAACCCCTCCCAGTCTGATGAGGAGGACTGCATACCGGAAGTTGATTTAGTAGCTGAGGCTCGAAGGAAACGGGGTGATGACCTTCAGCTTCGTTTTGGGGTTGAAGGTTCAAGATCTTTCTTCAAGGAAGCGCTCACAAAGAGAAGGATCTTGGGGGAGAAAAAGTTAAGCTTGAACGGGCTTCAGGACCAGTACCCTCATATTCTCGAAAACATTAAAACGAGAAAATGGGAGTACTTCACCACAGACCGAAAGGAGTATAATGAGTCAATGGTCCGGGAATTCTATGCATTGTATGGAGCTTCACAAACAGGATATCATAGACGTAACCGAATATTCACCGGCATCGTCCACGTTCGAGGGAAGGCTGTGTTTTGTGACAGCGAACATATCAATGAACTCTACTTCCCTGAATGGGAATCAGGCACAGCGGAGTACGATGCAAAGTACTCCAACAGAGAGAACGAACGTGGATGGATAGCGTCCATCATTGCTAAGGGGACTCCGGCCTGGATCAGTCCTGGGAAGAAAATTTACAAAGAAGACCTCACAAAGGAGGCCAAATATTGGCTCAACTTCGTCACCTCCCATTTAATACCCTCCAGGAATGAAACAGATATCAGCATTGAGAAGGCACTTCTCATTGCATGTATAATGACGGGTATTAAAATTGATGTGGGGAGTCTTATCTTCCAGGAAATTGGCATCCGGGCTACTCAGCGGGCCACATCACTTCCTTTCCCAAGTTTGATCACCACCCTCTGCCAAGAGGTGAATGTCCCATTCTTACCACAACAAGACAAACTCGGGAGGTCTACGAGAGATATAGATATCACTCGTATAAGTGATTCGGTTGCCCCGCCAGTGACCCCAATTGAGGACATTGATTCCCCGAATCTCCTGTCCACCCAAGATCCTGATACCTCCACTGTTGCTGAGGAAACTGCACCCTCATCCACCACTGGCCCATCTGCCTCACACCTGCCAACCATTTCAAGACTCGGTCTAATTGCTCATCACGCAAATTCTAAGGTAGACCAACTCTTGAAGACATTGCCCTCACTGATTAAACAGGCCTTGACTCCAATGCAAACATCAATGACCGCTCTCCAACGACAACAATTAGCGTTCGGAGATAGGTTGAACAAGTTGGAGTCTAAGGTTGAAAGCATTGAAAGAGGCGAGGTAAGGGGTTTGCCCCAACTGCGGGAGGAAGTGCAATCAATGAAGACCAACCTCCAGAAGATGAAAAATCTAGAGTTCGACATATCATCCCTCCTCCCCAACGAGGGTGACCAGGGTGCTGGCCGTGCTGACTTGGGCCTGTACTTCCCGACACTAATGGCAGACATCGCACCTTCGTCTGCTAAAGTGTCTCAGCTTCCCGCCCCTATGGTGCAGGTCAATTCTACTGATGACGAGACATCAGAGCGGTCATCAGAGTTCGAAGGGGACGACTCCGAGGAGGCCAGTTCAGAGTTTGATGAGGGTGCACCTCCTAAGAAAAAGGGCAAAGAAATTGTGGTTCCAACTGTGGAGGAGGAACAAGAGCAGGCAGACATCGAGGAGGCCATTCATCAATCGCTAGCAGAGAGGGCTGCCAGGACACGCTCACCAGCGGGAGAATCTAGCAGCTCAGTGGCCTCACCACCTGCTCCAGACCAGTCCCACATCCCTCCTACAGCTCCGAAGTTGACCTAGGCCACCGCAGCTCTTCGCGCGATTGCGCCCCCAGGGAGTCCCTTGTACTTTATATTTCTTTTTATGTATTGGGGATAATGCATGTGTTTAAGTTGGGGGTGGTGGCCTTATATCCTTGTTTTGTCTGTATATTTGATTTGGTGGCCTTATATCCTTGTTTTGTCTGTATATTTGATTTATTTTTGGGCATGTTTAGTGACATTTGATAACTGTACATTATATAGCAATGATTCATGATTTATGTATATAGGCTGTTATAATTAAATAGTTAGCAATAAAATCCCCTTATTTTTTCTTTTGCCGGGTTCTTTTTCAAGGGTGTAATAGTAGAACCGGGCCTATGAATATGAAGTATATTGACCAGGATGGTACGTTTGTTAAGTATCAAGTATGTAAACCTGTGTGAATAGACCCTTGTAACAAATCAATTACGTGAATTTGAGGCTCACTTGGTAACTCTAGGTGTACTTAGAATCGTGTATGCGTACACGAGGAAAGCCTCGAGTGACTAAATGTGAACTCTAGAGCCGTAAACTATGTTAACCGAGCAGTGTGTGTGCCAATGTGTGTGAGTTCCTTGTTGTGATAGTTCTTGTGTTCACTGTTGCCATCTAGAACTTGCCTGGTTGGTTTTTTGTCGCCTATCATACGTACACTGAGTTAGAGAAATGATCTTAGGCTTTCTTTGATTATTGATGAAACCTTTCTAGCCTTTTCAGCTTACCTGTGCATAATGAATATCACTAGTACCCTATTTGAGCCTTGTCGCCTTTTCCTTGGCCTCCGCACTACAAACTTATCCCATTCGTAAAACATGATCTCTTTTGAACCCGTTCCTCCTTGAACATTGAGAACGTTGCTAAAAGTTTAAGTTGGGGGTGTGGTTCAACATTAAATGGGCAAGGTTGTGAAATGAGACTAGGAACCCATACCTCAAAAGGTTCATATGAAGTTATGAAAGCTCCAAAAAAAATCAGAGAAAAAAAAAATGTGTGTTGTCATAAAAAGTGAGTTATGTAATGGCAATAATGGAGCTTGAGAATAGAATAAAGAGGTATGTAAGGTGGGGTCCAATGTGGGAACTAAATGCCATAGAGGCCATGGGGTCAAAAAGAAACAAAAGGTTAAAAGAAAGAAGCGTGTAATTAGTGTTCAAGGAGGAAGTAGCCACTATTATCTAAATATATATCCTACCCTTCCTTAAACCGACATTACAAGCTTACAAAGTCCTTATGTGATCTCCAACCGAGTGTCTGATAACTAGGCGATGAATTAAAATAAGGGCAAGCCTATGGTGTGGCATGGGGTGATACTTGAAATTTTGTTCTGAGAGTGAGTGTACTTGCATTTTAGTCCCTTTGTATGGCTATGATGAAGAGTGTGAGAGTGGGACTTTCTTTCCAGTGAGGGCACATACACTGCTAGGTTGATAGTAAGTTGAGCTTTGGGTAAGGCATAAGTGTATTCAGCTGAAGGTAGCCTTTAGTTACTTTGTTGAGGCTCAAAGTTCTATAATTGATTGGTTGTCTTTGAACTTATTAATGATTCAAGGGGGGGTACAGAGCTTAAAGAGTTATACTTGAGATACTAACAACAACCACCGTCCACGGTCAGTATTGCTTTATGTGTGTTAAGTAGAGTCTAGATTAGGATAGTATCGTTTGAGTTACTTGAGGACAAGCAAGAGTTTAAGTTAGGGGTGTTGATGTGCCGGGTTATTTCGGCACATTTTGATACTATTTGCTTAAAGTTTAACTTGTTTTACTTGCTAATTCTCATGATACTTATGTAATTTTAGTGTATTTGCAGAATAACAAGTGTCAAGACCCAGAAGAACAGAAAAGAGTTCAAAAAGTTAGCTGAAGACAAGAAAAGAGGTTAAGAGCATCGCATATGTAAATATGCGGTCGCAGAACAAACATGTGAATCGCATATTCTACAAGTAGATCGCAGACGAAGACAGAACTTTAGGCCAATCTTCAGGTCGAGAATGCGGTCGCAAATGCTAGCGCAAACCAGGAATGCGAACCGCGAATTGGCCTGGTGAAATCGCAAACATGAATAGAGTTCTGAGTGAAAATCAGTGTGAAGAATGCGATCGCATAGTCAACATGCGAACCGCAAACCAAGACGCGATGAGAGCAAAAGCTGTCTGGTGGGATTTGCGACGGACGATGATGATTTGCGGTCCACATTTCTGTTCTGCGACAGAAATGCGGTCCGCATTATTTCAACAAGGGCAAAGCTGACCGACGTTCGCCTCGGATTTTGGGCCTCTATAAATAGGTTTTATAGGGTTTTGTAAAGGGATTCTTGTCAGAACTTAGAGTACAAAGTACGGCACTTGAGTATTTTTGAATTCTTAGAAGCTTTTGGTGATTGAAACCCTATATTTTTATAAGATGATATCAATTACTCTTCCTTGTTCTTTAATTATCAGTATGTGTAGCTAAACTCAAACACTAAGGTTGTGAACCCTAGATGGGTAGAATGTGTTGAGATTTTGATATTGAATCCAATTCCGAAGGAATCTTGATATTTATTTATTTCTTGTTCTTCAATTAATCGTTAGTGGTTGCAAACATTAACGAATGCCAATTGACTCTAACTTATCTTGGGAAAGTGAGATAGAGTTTGGTAGAACTAAATAACAAGAACTCAAGGCTTTAAACCTTGTTTAACAAAATCTCTTAGGAATAAGTAGGTTTTAACTTGGCGCTTAATTGGTTGTTCTTAAGATTGACTCGTTTGTATTCGGGAGAATCGTAGAGAGGATACATTATCCAAATATTGGGAAATATTGGGTAGTAAATTAAATATCAATTGCATATCAAGAAAGGAATTCAATATTAATATCAAGAAGAACATTCTACTACATTAAAGGGGGCACAACCTTGGTTTCTTAAATTCATATTTTCCACATTCACACTTGAACAAATTAGTTTTCAATTTTCGCTTGTTTATACATTCAACACTTCTTTATTCTATTTGATGTACTTGATAGAATTACGACTTAGTCAAGTACTACATTAATTAGACAATATTTTCACGCCTATTCCCTGTGGGATTCGACAGTTACTATATTTGACATCGATCGCTTACACTATTATTAAGGTGTAGTTTGAGCGAATCAATACCTCCAAACGGGATCAACTTTTGGCCGAGCGAGACAAAAATGTTGCTCGCCTCTTAAAACTGGAAATACGAGCTGCTGAAACCGTTGATTAGAGGCTCTGTTGCACCAAAGAGGGCAAGAAGTGGTAACCTTTAGCTAGGAGTGCTTATATTGTTTCCCCTCTTATGGGAGGATTGATGTGTTGTTATTTCTTAAACCTTACGTCGTCATGAAAGTATGATTAATATCAGTCCAGCATGCATTGTATATGTTTTATTCTACCGAGCCGCGTCATAGTCGGCCGGGTATGGCACCTATTGTGCAACTATACGTACGTATATGTTTTATTCTACCGAGCCTTATGATGGCCGGGTACGTTTTTACCGAGCCTATTACGGCCGGGTATGATATGATGATGATGAGGCCCACAGAGGCGTAAGTATGTGATGATGATAAGGTACCCAGAGGCGTACGCATATGATAAATTTAAAAAGGATAATATATATATATATATATATATATATATATATATATATATATATATATATATTTCTCATCCTGATGCATATTATTGTTCTTATATTATGTTTTCTGTCTTACATACTCAGTACATTATCCGTACTGACGTCTTTTTCTTTGCGGATGCTGCATGTCGTGCTGCAGGTCCTGGCAGACAGATAGACGAGGCTCCCCCACCACAGTAGGCTATCCAGTTCGGCGGATATTGACGAGATCCATCCTTCGGACTTACCGTAGTCTTGGTATGCATTTTGATTATAGGCATCATGGGCATGTCGGGGCCCTATTCCGACTTAGGTTGCATAGTTTTCCTTCTTGTAGAGGCTCATAGACAATAGACAGTGGGTTGACTCATGTACAGTTGGAATTGCCTTGTCGGCAACTGTATCTTTTGTTGTGTAGTTTTTACATGACGGTCGTGTCGGCCATGGTACATTGTATATATGTATATGTTCATGTCATTTATGGTATACCAGTTGAAATGTATGAAATGTGTCATTATTGGAAAGTCTCAGCTAATTATGATTATTGTTGCTATTCACACGGGCATTCCTCGGCTTTATAGATAACAAGGAAAATAAGATGAAAGGTATGCCAGCACTCGGCGAGTAGGGTCTGGGTGCCAGTCGCGGCTCTCCGGCTTGGGTCGTGACAGTTACGGTATCAGAGAAGGTCGTGTCCTAGGGATTGTCTATGAGCCGTGTCTAGTAGAGTCCTGATTATGGGTGTGTAGCACGCCACATTTATAATCAGGAGGCTGCCTGACATTTAGGATTGTTACCTTCTTTCTAAATCTAGATCGTGCGTAGAGCTGAGTCGTAAGTGTTCGTCCCTAACATTCATCTTGTTTACCTACAGTGATGCCTTCGACTAGGAATCAAGCAAATAGAAGACGGCTCGATGCGGATGCGAGAGAGGGTACCAGTCAGGTGCCCCAAGCTAGAGACGGCCGAAGTGAGCCCCAGAGTGAGATGCCGTCTCGGACCTCATCTACTCCTCCTTCCCCAAAGGATACTAGAAGCCACCCAGCATCTCCAGTTCCTTTATCTGGTATTACAGACCAGGATTTGCGGACTGCGGTACAGTTGTTGACTAGCTTGGTAGCTTCTCAGACTCAGAGGCAGAATACCGGTGCTGCTGATAAACCGGATAGTGCCAGAGTTCGTGTTTTAATTAACCTAGATCCTCCAGTGTTTACCGAGTCAGACCCCAAGGAGGACCCGCAGACTTTTATTGATCAGATTCATCGCACACTGCGGGTTATACATGCTAGTGATCCGGAGGCAGTGGAGTTGGCTTCTTATCGGTTACGGGATTTAGCAGTCTTCTGGTATGATAGTTGGGAAAGGTCCAGGGGTCCAAATGCTCCCCCACCTGTGTGGAATGAATATTCTGAGGCATTTCTTCGTCACTACTTGCCAGTTGAGGTACGACGAACCAGAGCTGATAAATTCTTGAACCTTAGACAAGGTAACATGAGTGTACGAGAGTATAGTATGCAGTTTGATTATTTGGCAAGGTATGCTCCCAATATGGTGGCCGAGATGGGTGATAGGGTTCATTTGTTTGTAAACGGATTGGGACCACATCTGATAAATGAGTGCACGACAGCATCCTTGATAGAGGGCATGGATACTTCTCGTATTCAGGCTTATGCCCAGACATTAGAGGATCGTAAGCGCCAACAAAGAGTAGACAGGGAGCAGGATAGGGGCCAGCATAAGAGGACGAGATTTGCAGGGTATTCTGGTGACTTCAGAAATAGTGGCATGCCCCAGTTCTCGAGGAGTTCGGCACCACCTGTAACTAGTGCTCCTCCAAAATTTCAGAGACCTCGATATGATCGATTTATTTATTCAGGTCCAGGTCAGAGTTCGCGGGAATCAGGTTCCCAACATTACAGGGATAATAGTCAGGCGAGGTCCTCAATGCCTCGTTGTGATCAGTGCGGCAAAGCCCACTTTGGACCGTGCCGCCGAGGTTCCGATGCATGTTATTCTTGGGACAGCCTGGCCATATGATACGGGATTGTCCTAACAGAGGAGGTGGTGGTATGGCTCAGCCGACTGGATCTGTGTCTGCTACTTCCTCATCAATTCGACCTCCAGCACGGGGTTTTCAGTAGCCGGCAGGTCGTGGTAGAGGTAGAGGTGCAGTGCCGAGTTCGAGTGGTATTCAGAATCGAATATATGCTCTAGCAGGTCGACAGGATCTTGAGTCATCTCCGGATGTTGTTATAGATATATTATCAGTGCTTTCTTATGATGTATATGCGTTGATTGATCCTGGATCTACATTATCATATGCTACGCCCCTTGTGGCTGATAAGTTCGGCGTCGAACCTGAATTAATAGGTAAACCATTTGCGGTATCTACTCCAATAGGAGATTCTGTGGTTGGCTTCATGTTATGCAAATGTTGATTGTCGTACAAAGATGGTTAGATTTGAATTTCCTGGTGAACCCATCATTGGATGGAAGGGGAACATTGCTACACCGAAAGGTAGGTTTATTTCCTATCTTAAGGGAAGGAAAATGGTTTCAAAGGGTTACATCTATCATCTTGTTCGCGTTATGGATGCGGAGGTAAAGTCACCTACTCTACAATCAATTCCCGTGGTCAGTGAATTTCCAGATGTTTTCCCAGATGAACTCCCAGGTCTTCCTCCTGAAAGGGAAATTGAGTTCGGCATTGATGTATTGCCTGATACTCACCCGATCTCTATTCCTCCATACTGAATGGCCCCAGCAGAGTTGCGAGAGTTGAAAGTGCAGTTGAAGCACTTGCTGGATAAAGGCTTCATTAGGCCTAGCACTTCACCTTGGGGTGCGCCAGTCTTGTTCGTGCGGAAGAAAGACGGGTCATTGAGGATGTGTACCGATTATCGACAGTTGAATAAGGTCACTATAAAGAATAAATATCCACTTCCAAGGATTGACGACCTGTTTGACCAACTTCAGGGTGCCAAATATTTTTCCAAGATTGACCTACGTTCAGGGTACTTTCAGGTGAGGGTCAAGGAGAAGGATATTCCAAAAACAGCCTTCCGAACAAGATATGGGCATTTTGAGTTCCTAGTAATGTCGTACGGGCTAACAAATGCCCCGGCAGCTTTTATGGATCTCATGAATACTGTATTTAGGCCCTATCTTGATGTGTTCGTAGTTGTATTCCTTGATGATATTCTGGTGTATTCTTATTCAGAGGCAGAACATGTAGGCCACTTGCGGATTGTATTACAGACCCTTCTGGATCGCAAGTTATATGCGAAGCTCTCCAAATGTGAATTCTGGCTGAACTCGGTAGCATTCCTAGGCCATGTAATATTTGACGAGGGTATTAGTGTCGACACTCAGAAGATCGATGCAGTGAAGAGTTGGCCAAGACCCACAACACCGTCAGAAGTCCGCAGTTTTCTAGGGCTAGCAGGATATTATAGGAGGTTTGTAGAAGGGGTTTCCTCTATATCGGCACCATTGACCAAGTTAACACAGAAAGCTACCAAATTCCAATGGTCCGACTCTTGTGAACGTAGTTTCCAGGAGCTAAAGAATCGGTTGATTTCTGCGCCAGTGCTTACTCTTCCAGAAGGAACAGAAGGGTATGTGGTCTATTGTGATGCTTCAGGTGTAGGTTTGGGATGCGTATTGATGCAACATGGAAAGGTGATTGCTTACGCATCAAGGCAACTGAAAAAGCATGAAAAGAATTATCCAACCATGATTTGGAATTGGCTGCAGTAGTATATGCTTTAAAGATATGGCGGCACTACTTGTACGGCGTCCATGTTGATATCTACACAGATCACAAGAGTTTGCAATATATCTTTAGTCAGAAGGAGTTGAATTTGAGACAACGATGTTAGCTCGAATTACTGAAAGACTACGACGTTGAGATATTGTATCATCCCGGTAAAGCCAATGTTGTAGAAGACGCTCTCAGCCGTAAGTCAATGGGAAGTTTAGTACACATCGCAGCAGGTAATTGGGGTTTAACTACAGAGCTTCATCAGCTAGCCAGTATGAGAATCAAATTATTAGACTCTGAGGACGGAGGTGTTATTGTACATAATACATCAGAATCATCTCTGGTAGCCGAGGTGAAAGCACGGCAATATGAAGATCCCACCTTAATACAATTGAGAGAGGGCATTCAGCAGGGTAGAATTTCAGCTTTTGAGATCAGAGGGGATGGAACACTCAGATACCAGAGCCAATTATGTGTGCCTAATGTGGCAGGATTGCGAGAGAAAATCATGAAAGAAATTCATCAATCCCGATATTCCATCCATCCCGGTTCAACGAAAATGTATCATGACATCAAAGAGCTGTCCTTGTGGGATAGCATGAAGAGGTCTATTGCAGAATTTGTAGCCCAGTGTCCCAATTGTCAACAGGTAAAGATAGAACATCAGAAACCCGGTGGATTGCTCCAGAATATAGAATTCCAACCTGGAAATTGGAGGTGATTAATATGGACTTCATTATTGGATTACCTCGCTCTTATCATAAGTTTGACTCCATCTGGGTGATAGTTGACCGACTCACAAAATGTGCCCATTTTCTGCCAGTTAAGACAACTTACACAGCTGAAGACTATGCAAAGTTGTATATCAAGGAGATTGTTATGCTTCATGGCTTGCCGGTGTCTATTATATCAGACCGAGGAGCTCAATTCACAGCTAACTTTTGGAAGTCTTTTCAGTAGGGCTTGGGCACACAGGTGAATCTCAGCACATCTTTTCATCCACAGACTGACGGACAGGCTGAACGTACTATTCAGACTCTGGAAGACATGCTAGGAATGTGTTCTAGATTTTAAGGGAAGTTGGGATGACCACCTTCCACTCATAGAATTTGCCTACAATAATAGCTACCACTCCAGTATTAAGATGGCCCCATACGAAGCACTATACGGGAGGAGATGTAGATCACCAGTTGGATGGTTCGAAGTCGGTGAAACTGAGCTATATGGGCCAGATTTGATCCACCAAGCCATTGAGAAGGTAAAGGTGATACAGGAACGATTGAAGACGGCGCAAAGCAGGCAAAAGTCCTATTCTGATGTCCGGCGTCGTGATCTAGAGTTTGAAGTTGGTGATTGGGTGTTCCTGAGAGTCTCACCAATGAAGGGTGTCATGCGTTTTGGGAAGAAAGGTAACCTGAGTCCAAGGTATATCGGTCCGTATAAAATCCTTCGACGAATTGGACGTGTGGCTTATGAGTTAGAATTGCCATCCGGATTGGAATTTGTCAATCCGGTATTCCATGTATCGATGTTAAGAAAATGTATCGGAGATCCTTCTCGAGTCATCCCTATCAAAGATGTACAGATTACAGAAGATCTAACATATGAAGAAGTACCAGTGGTGATATTAGACCGACAAGTTCGCAAGCTAAGAACAAAGGATGTATCTTCCGTTAAGGTATTGTGGAGGAATAAGAATACGGAAGAAATGACATGGGAGGCAGAGGAGGAGATGAAGTCTAAATATCCGTACCTGTTCCAGAATGGAGATAATGAGGGTGCCGAAGGAACGCAAGACGTATTAGAAGAAGGAACGTCTCTATGAGGTAAGCAATAACTTGAAAATACTCTTTCTTAAATAGTGATATGCAGATCATGTACATGTCTATAAATTTTGCATACTCTTATAGGGCTATACGTTGAGCAAAATCCCTGTAGATCCTTACATTCGAGGACGAATGTTCCTTACAACCTGTAAATTCGTACGTTAGGTTTCGTCGTAAGATAGTTTACATATAAGAGCCTAAGAACTCGGAAAATAGTTCAAAAAGTCAAGAAAAGAGCAAAAGGCTTCTCCAAGCTGGGAATACGATCGCAAAACCCACACGCGAGCTGCATTTCTTGCACTGGAATCACAGACCAAGACAGATTTCTGGGAAGAAATCTGTGTCAGGAATGCGGTCAGTATACGATCGCATACTGAAAATGCGGACCGCACAAATGACCTCCTTCATCGCATAATGAGACAGATTTCTGGGCCACGGTTCGCGTCCAGAATGCGAACCGCATGTTGGTTCTGCGATGCAAATGCGATCGCAGACCTGTAGGCGTCAGACACGTGCGTCACTTATTTACTGACCTATAAAAGGGGCTTAGACAGCTATTACACCATTTTCTGAAACCCCATAGCCAAGAAGAACCACCTGCAACCCTTCTCAAAGAATCCCACACAAGTCCTAATCAATTTCCCTCTCTTCCAAGTTCTAAATTGGGGAAAGAACCTAGAAATTGAAGAATTAGGGAAAAGCCCTAACTGATTTTCCTCTCTTTCAAGCCCTAATTGAGAGTGAAACCTTAAAGTTGAAGAACCAAGGAAGAGGGCTGGGTTATCCAGCATGCAAGGTAAGTTACTATTCCCTTTCATGCATTCTTTCTCCTGGGAATTCATGGTATTTCGTTCTATGCATGTAAGAACTCATGGGATGATGATTGGAAGCCATGAGTTCAAGTTAACTAGTGATAATGGACTGGGTTGTGGTTGTTTTGGGTTGCTACTGGGTTGCGGTTGTTTTGGGTTGCTACTGGGTTGCATGTCTTACTACTATTATTGTGGAGTTTTAGAAGAAGAAGGGTGTGGAGAAACACCATATAAATTTAGGGCAGTGGTCGATTGTAACTATAACATTTAGATGATAACGATAGAATCATTTCTTTCATTTTAGACTAAGGAAATTGTGATTGTGCGAAGCTTGAAATTGGCACAGAGAATATCAGGTATGTGAGACCATCCCATTCTTTCTTTTGCACGACTCTAATCATATACAATACAATGAACGAGCCCAAAAGATACTCTACTCTTAAAAGCTAGGAGTGCTTATATTGTTTCCCCTCTTATGGGAGGATTGATGTGTTGTTATTTCTTCGAACTTACGTCGTCATGAAAGTATGATTCATATGAGTCCATCATGCATTGTATATGTTTTACTCTACCGAGCTGCACCATAGTCGGTCGGGTATGGCACCTATTGTGCAACTATACGTATGTATATGTTTTATTCTACCCAGCCTTATGATGGCCGGGTACGTTTTTACCGAGCCTATTACGGCCGGATATGATATGATGATGATGAGGCCCACAGAGGCGTAAGTATGTGACGATGATAAGGCCCATAGAGGCGTATGTATATGATGATGATAAGGTCCCCAGAGGCGTACGCATATGATAAATTTAAAAAGGATATATATATATATATATATGCATGTGCACATTAGGCATGTCATGATTAGTCGCGCTCAGAGGCATTCAGATAGTACAGGCTGTATATTTCTCATCCTGATGCATATTATTGTTCTTATACTATATTTTCTATCTTACATACTCAGTACATTATCCGTACTGACGTACTTTTATTTGCGGACGCTGCATGTCGTACTGCAGGTTTGGGCAGGCAGATAGACGAGGCTCCCCACCACAGTAGGCTATCCAGTTCGGCGGATATTGGCGAGATCCATCCTTCGGACTTGCCGTAGTCTTGGTATGCATTTTGATTATAGGAATCATGGGCATGTCGGGGCCCTGTTCCGACTTAGGTTGCATACTTTGCCTTCTTGTAGAGGCTCATAGACAATAGACAGTGGGTTGACTCATGTACTGTTGGAATTGCCTTGTCGGCAAATGTATCTTTTGTTGTGTAGTTTTTGCATGACGGCGTGTCGCCATGGTACATTGTATATATGTATATGTTCATGTCATTTATGGTATTCTAGTTGAAATGTATGCAATGTGTCGTTATCGGAAAGTCTCAGCTAATTTTGATTATTGTTGCTATTCACACGGGCATTCCTCGGCTCTATAGATAACAAGGAAAATAAGATGAAAGGTATGCCGGCACTTGGCGAGTAGGGTCCGTGTGCCAGTCGCGGCCCTCCGGCTTGGGTCGTGACAAAGTGTTTGCACAAGTTTTGCTCTTTGCTTCTTTTTGTGCAAGGCTTCGGGTGTATTTTCCCCCTGTAGCATTCGGATTTCGGGCATAGATTCTTGCAAAATCAACCCTTTAATGTGAGGGTTTCATAAGAGAGGGCCCTCTTATATTTTCGGTGCTCTTATAGAGGAAATCTCCTTTTCATTACGGCACTAGCATTTGATGTACTTGTTTCTTTCAAATGATAAGATCAATTCATCGTTCAGACAAGAAACAAGATAGAAATAAAAGGACTTTACTTTATTCCTTCCATTTTCAAAAGTACATAAGCATTCGTTGTGCTAAAAAGAAATTGTCATTTCTTGTGGCTAACTTGTACAACTTATTTCCACAGGGCTGGTCGTGCAGTCTGCAGTCCTGATTAAGGGCGGCTATCCGGTCCGGTCACGGACTGAAATTTTTTTCCGGTACCGGAGGGGCGTGAAGACCGGACCAAACCGGTCTTACTGGTCCGGTCCTCCGGTCCTAAATGATGCAAGCCGGACAGTGACCAGCACCGGCTACTGGTAGACCGATTGTCCGGCCGGTTTTTTGCTTTAATTTTTCTTTTATTCACTTTGTATATATATTTGAAATGTTTAGTTTGTTTCAAATTTCAAACTTAGAATTAAAAAAATTTGATTTAGTTTCAACGTTTAAAATTAGATTCAAACCTTGAAATTTGAATCAATTAGAAACTAGTAATTAATTGTAATATTTTTGTGTAAAGAATAAATTTAAAAAAAAAATAAGAAGACAAGACTTGTGAATTTGTGATGGATTTCCAAGATTTGGAGCAATTTTATTGTAATGATAGATAATTTTAAGTTTTTGAAAATATAACAACAAAATATTACTAACTTTGTATATATAACAAAATATTACTAACTTTGTATATATATTTGAAATGTTTAGTTTGTTTCAAAGTTCAAACTTAGCATTAAAAAACTTATAATATTCTTTCAAACTTTGAACTAGTTTCAAAGTTTAAAATTAGATTCAAACCTTGAAATTTGAATCAATTAGAAATTAGTAATTAATTGTAGTATTTTTGCGCAAAGAATAAATTTAACAAAAAAATAAGAAGACAAGAGTTGTGAACTTGTGATGGAATTCCAAGATTTGGAGCAATTTTATAGTAGTGATAGATAATTTTAAGTTTTTGAAAATATAACAACAAAATATTACTAACTTTATATATATATATTTGAAATGTTTAGTTTGTTTCAAAGTTCAAACTTAGAATTAAAAAACTTATAATATTCTTTCAAACTTTGAATTAGTTTCAAAGTTTAAAATTAGATTCAAACCTTGAAATTTGAATCAATTAGAAACTAGTAATTAATTATAGTATTTTTGCGCAAAGAATAAATTTTAAAAAAAAATAAGAAGACAAGAGTTGTGAACTTGTGATGAATTCCAAGATTTGAAGCAATTTTATTGTAGTGTATTCTAATGTAGAAAATTACATTCTTTTAAACATGCTGGCTAATTTTTTTAATATAGCCGTAGGCTTTTCTTTAAGAACTGGTTGTTGTTGTTCCGGTTCATCATCTTCGTCTTGTTCTTCTTCATATTCTACTTCATTGCCTGTTTGACTCCCTTCTTCACTTGTTCCGTCACTCAAAATTTGATCAAGATACGCTTTGTCTTTTTTCTGCGAAAGTTCTGGTATTCCAAAGTTTCTTCGCTCTGCTCTGATCCAATCCCTGAATAAAACTCCTGTCTCCATCGCCTCTTCTCTCAACAAATGTCTGTGATCTCCACTTTGAAACCTTCCTTGGCTAAAAGCGCTCTCCGACGCAACTGATGAAGCTTGAACTGTTAATATATCCCCGGCCATTTTTGTAAGTATTGAAAACTGCGATTCTTGACTCTTCCAATAGTCTAATAAATTATGAGTTCCAAAACTTGTAAGTTTCTTTGGATATTGAATTAAATAGACTTGGAACTCGTTGTATTCCTCCCCGTACTCGTCTTGTTCTGAAAGCAACTTTTGATCAAGCCCTCCAAAAGTGCTCATCCCCGCATGCCTTTTGCCTATCTGAGAAGAACTTTCACTGGTTGACAGTATCGGTGCAGTTGGTGTAGCAGTGTCAGCCCAAGCTCTATACTTTGCAAAAACAGCCACGTTATCTGAAAGAACTTTAGCACAAGCATGTTCTACACTTGGATAATTATTAGTCGCAATTTCAACAGGTGTAATATCTAAATTTTCATATAATTCTCCAACAATTCGTTCAGTTAACTTAAGTTTAAATGAAGGATGCAACACCTAAGCAATGTAAAAAAGTTGGAGGAATTGGGAAAAAATAATTTTAAATTTTTTCAATCGTAGCTTCTACATCCATTTTATATTCTTCGTATTGCCTCTATAATTTTAATAATTCTGATATTCCAGCTATATAATATAACATGGTAGGAGTAGTTGGATAATATTGTCCAGAAAATTCTAAAGTAGCATGATAGAATTTTTCTAAAAACTGAAGGAGATGTTGAACAAGGTTCCAATCGTCCTCTTTAAGGTGATAAAGTTTCATAAAATACTTATTATACATTTGAGTGATAGGCTCTCTATATTCATAAGCAACAGTTAATGCTTCATATAAAGTGTTCCACCTAGTACAAACTTCTTTTGGGACTCTCATAATCGGCATTCCTAATTCTATATATTTTCTTTCCCATTCTCTTTTTCTTTCTTGATTTTTATTTCTAAATATACAAGCAATAGCTACTTTAACCTTTTCAATAATGTGGTTAAACAAGTCAAGACCATCTTTAAACTAAATTGTAAATATGACATGCACATCTAACATGAAAAAATTCCTCAAAGTGGGGTTCAAATAGGTCTCAAGCTCCTAAGTGCTTTTGTGTTGTTTGTAGCATTATCTACTGTAATACTAAAAGCTTTGTTAGTTAAACAATATGCACGACAAATTGATGGAACTGTTTTAGAAATATAATTACCCGTGTGTGGTTCATCAACAACTTTATAAGCAATAATACATTTTTGAAATATCCAATCAGGATCTATCCAATGAACAGTAATTGTAAAATAGTCACAGTTATTTGTAGAACGACCCATATCGTAGTAAGGCATACTCTAGTGTCAAAGTTATCAAATAAATATCGCAAATAATCTCTATATTCGTTCTTAAATTTAATAATATCATTTTTAACAGTAGTTCGTGGAAAACCTTTCAAAAGAGGGATTATATGTAGCTTGAATATAACGAACAAAACCAGTAAAAGAAGGAAAACTATAAGGTAAACCCTCTACCGCAACTAGTTTAGCAATATTTTTCCTATCCCTTTGTTTATCATAAGTAAGAATCCCTCCTGTTGTTTGGTTAATTTTCTCTTGGATACTCGAGGATTCATCATGTGCTACTCCCCCATGTTCGGTTCCTAAATAAATACCCTCCCCCTGCGCATTGACCATTCCTTGGGATGTTTATTTCTTAAGTGAGTCCTAATTTTACCCGTCCCACCTTCATTACTCCCAGTTTTGAACACCCACTCCATTCCACAAAGACCACTACAGCCGTCTGATTTTCAACTTTCTTTTGCACAAATTCCCACACCTCAGATCTGTCCTTACGTTTAATCGGGACTCTAGTAGGAGGTACATGAGGCAAGTCAGACTGAACTTCAGGTGGACTAGCTTGAAATTTATGTGGTTCTTCTAAATTAACCCCAGTTTCATAGTTATATTGCGCTTCTATGTGTTGAGAATCAAGTGGATTATTAGAGCTAAAATCATGATAATATTGAGAATCATCTATGTTTGACTAGAACTACCAATAATTCCTTTACCTCTATTTCCCCAACGACCACGTGCCCGCCCCCCACTTCTAGTTCCAATTGAACCTCTTTGAGACATAATTATAGCAAATAAAATAAATATATAAAAAAAATATAATAAAAGAGTAGAAGTAGAAACGACCAACCAAATATAACACGTATAATTGAGGTGAAGTTGAAACTTGAACCTTCACTTGATAGCAACTCCAATTAAAACTTGATAAAGAATCAAAATTGTATAATTTACACAAATAGCCAAAGTAGCAAAATAGCAATATTGTAAAGAATTTGAGAGAATTAGAGAGAATTGGATGATTTGTGTGAAAAATATGATGAAATAATGGGGTATTTATAGGAAAAAATAGTTAGGGGGTGGTTATGGGGTGAAATGGTCATTTTTGGCCGTTGGACAACGGCTATTAGCTCAATAGAGCCATTGCCAACGGCTAGTTTTTAAACTGACAGCTTTTTTTATTGTTTTCCGGTCCGGTTCCGGGCCTTTTTTGTACCGGTTCGTCCGGTTTCAAATTGTCAAATTGTCCCGCTACCGGGACCGGCCCCCCAAGCGAATAAATGGTCCGGTTCACATCGGTCCGGGCCGGTTTCTGGTCCGGTGTGAACCGGACCGTTAGCCACCCTTAGTCCTGATCATACAACTATGTTTCCGGTTTTCATATTCTGGTTGACGTGGCAGTAATTGTTTCCGTATCCTCATATCATCCCCCCCCCCCCCC
>MCJB01025059.1:22692-34733 GCA_002018475.1 Nicotiana obtusifolia | reverse complement strand
CTCAGTGTTTCAATGCGAAGAATGCGAATTTGAACACTGAAAGTTTTACTCCTTCGAGGATTCCACTAGAGAATTGCTAGATAATCTTCAGTTTGATAGCAAACTTCACTTCCCCTCAGGAACTTATGCTGTCGAGCCAAAGATTATCTAACAATCCCCCAGTGGCTTGCACTTGTGAACGGTAGGGTAATCTCTGTTCAACAGCAAACTTTACTTCCCGGTAGGAACTTGCTATCAATCAAAAGACTATCTAATCGCTCCGTAGTGGTTTTTTGCTTGTGTGCCTTGTCATTTAAAGGTCTTATTTATGTTGTTGAAGCTTCCTTCGTAGTATGTTTTCCGTTGCTGCCTCGTTAAAAACCTTGCCAGAAAAACCCAACTAGGAAAAAAATTGGACGAAGGGAAATGAATGCAGCACATACTTTCAGTATAGGCGAGGCTTATCAGCAATAATATCACTTGAGGTGCGCCACATTCCAGTTGCTTGGAAACTTTTCTCCATCTTGATTTTCTAACTCGTATGATACTTTCCAGGTGACAGCTGAAACCCGGTAGGGGCTTTCCCATCTTGGACCTAGCTTCCCCCATTGAGCTCCCGGGAGTTCTGAGTTACTTTCCTTAAAACCAAGTCTCCTACATTGAAATAACGGAGGTTGGCACTTCGATTGTAATATTTTTCTATTCTTTGCTTTTGGGCTGCCATCCAGATATGCGCCAAGTCCCTGCATTCATCGAGAAGCTCCAAATTGACCAACATTGCTTCATGGTTTATTTCTTTGTTTTCCCGGAAATATCTCAGGGTAGGCTCTCCTACTTCCACCGAGATCAGGGCTTCTTCTCCATACATAAGAGAGAAAGGAGTCTCTCCCGTGCTCGATTTGTCCGTTGTTCGGTACGCCCATAGTACTCCTGGAAGCTCTTCGAGCCATTTACCTTCAGCAGCTTCTAATCTCTTTTTGAGATTTTGTATAATCACCTTTTTGTTGATTCTGCTTGACCGTTTGCGCTCGGATGATAGGGTGATGATGTGAGCCTTTTGATTTTCAAGTCTTCAAGAAACTTTGTGACCTTTGCGCCTATAAATTGTGGTTCTTTGTCGCAGGCTATCTCTTTTGGTATCCCAAATCTACAAATTATATTCTCCCATAAGAAATCTACCACTTCACGTTCGTCGATCTTCTAGTAAGGACCTGGACCCGGTGGTAGTGGTCCGATGACATCCATCCCCCACTTCATGAGAGGTCATGGAGATAAAATTGAGTGCAATGGTTGTTGCCGATTGATGTACCAACGGTGCGTAGCGTTGACATTTATCACATTTTTAAGCATAAGCTTTGGCGTCTTGTTCCATCTGGGGCCAGTAGTATCCTACCCTAATTAATTTTAACACTAAGGAACCCGCGCCTGAGTGATTTCAGCAGATCCCTTCGTGAACTTCTCGCATAACATATTAGCTTCGACGGCTCCCAAACATCGGGCCAATGGGCCTTAGAAAGATTTTTTGTACAATTGACCCCCCTTGAAGCTGTATCGAGCTGCTTTAGTGCGCAGTGCCCGAGATGCCTTAGGATCTTCAGGCAACTTTTCATGCTCGAGATAGTCAATAATCTCGTTCTTCCAGTCCTAGACCAAATAGGTCGCGTTTACCTCATAATAGCTATCCGCATCCAACACCGAATGCATAAGCTGTACTATCATACCGAAATTCGATTCCTTCATCTCTATGGATGATCCAAAGTTGGCTAGTGCATCTACTTCCGATTCTCATCCTTCGAAATATGCGTAATTGACTATTCCTGGAACCGAGTGAGTAGAGCCTGGACTTTCATTACGTACTGTTGCATGCGTTCCTCTTTGGCTTCGAAGATCCCGTAGACCTGATTTTACTACCAATTGGGAGTTGCATTTGATTTCTTGACCTCGGAGTCCAGTCCTCGGGTCAATTCGAGCCCTACAATCAAAGCTTCATACTCTATTTCATTGTTAGTCAGAAGAACAGTTCTTATGACCTGCCTTAGGGTCTCTCCCGAGGGCGTGGTCAACACTATGCCGAGCCCGGACCCTTTCACGTTGGAAGCTCTGTCTGTGAACAAGGTCCAAACTCCTGATGTCGATTCCGACACCATTATTGCTTCTTTGGTAGCCAAAGGTTAAAGTTCCAGACTGAAATCGGCCATAAAGTCGGCCAGAACTTGTGACTTAGTTGCAGTCCTGGTTTATATTATATGTCAAATTCGCTCATTTCGACGGCCCACTTAGCCAGCCTACCTGAGAGTTTAGGTTTATGAAGAATATTCCGCAAGGAAAAAGTGGTCACCACAATTATCGGGTGACATTGGAAATAAGGCCAAGTTTTTGAGCGGTGACTACGAGGGCTGAGGCCAATTTTTCTAGATGTGGGTAACGAGTTTTTGCTCCCGTCAAAATTTTACTTACATAATAAATAGGAGATTACATACCTTCATCCTCGTGGAGTAAAACATCACTTACCTGTGACGACCCAAAAGGGTCATCACTTGTTTTTTTTTTGAGTAGGAGTCAAATTGTAGTATCTCAGTTCATGTTGGAAACTAACTATGACAGCCGTTTCTTCCATTCAAATCATTTGACCATTAAATTAATATATCAATTTTTTTAATAATTCCAGCCGTTCTTCCTCAACCACCCCATTATACTCCCAAATTTTCAGCCACTTTGTTTTATTAATATATTCACACACCAACCCCATAAGCTTCTTTTTCTTTTCTTTTTTTAATACAACTTTCTTGGAATTTGATTCCTTGAATCAAGGCTTTTGTTGCAGCTGTAAACCATTTGCATTCCTTTGTTCCAGCACTTTATTATATAAAATTTGCAATTCCTAAAGATAAGCCTCGATTGGCATTGCTAGGAAATGCTTAGGGCTATTCTTCTGTGTTTTATTGGAAATTATATCAATTTTGTTGTGTGTAAACATCAATCACCAGGAGTCGAAGATCATTTTCAATAAAGAATAGGAATCTTGAAATTTGGTTGCAAAGCGAGGTAAGTGTCCGGTCTAACTTTAGCTTGAGGGATTAGGAGTTATGTCATATTTGTTAATTGCTTCTTGGTGAGTACGACATATAGGCATGGTGACGAGTATCTATATGTTGGTGTCGAGCATGGCCGTGAGTCTTAAATGGATAGTTGTTGTTTCCTCAAAAGATACTACGAAAACCTTAATTGGTGATTCACGATGTTGAGCAAGCATTCAGTTTATTTATTGTGGACTTTATTTATAATTGAGTATTGATATTAGTTGAGCTGAGTAGAAGTTGAGATATTGTTTATTTGGTAATTTTTTTTATGTGCTTTATGTTTGAATATCTTGTTATATTAGAGAATTAATGATGAGAATTAGTTTGGTAAGAGTAACTATATTTTTCTTTTAAATTGTTATTGAGATAAGTAGATAACGTTTTGCTTCTTTTCATGCAGTAGATAAATTTTCTACTTTGTATAATTACGGAGATCGTACCTGCTGATTTAAGAATTCTATTTATATCACATGCATAATCTCATGTTTATACAATAATAAAGCAAGAGTCTTAGAGACAGAATTTTAGTGGAACTTAATGTGTTTGACTACAATTGTGTGCGTGACAGAATCCTAATACCAATTAATGGTTTTTTTCCAAATTTGAAGGCGGGCTTCCAGTTAATTATCGGATAGTAAAATCTTGCAAATGTGATCTTTCAAATTATGTTTCTTGTTTGAAAATTTGAATTAATCAATTAAGTTTAGAGTTGTCTAGCTACAATGAGGGAAATTCTAAAACCAACAAGGTATGATGTAAATGGGAGCGGGTGGTACGCCTACCACAAAACATGATCAAATGGGAGCGGGTGGTACGCCTACCACAAGATATAATGAAATGGGATCGGGTTGCACGCCTGCAACAAGACGAAATTGAAAGTGAAAGGTGCTTGTATTTCCCTTTATTTGTACTAGGACTTAATTTGCAAGTTTCTTTAATACTCATTATTGATCTGTTTGTTTTTATCTGTTATTCAAAACATGTTTCCCTTAACCAGCTTTAATTATTTATTTATTTTCTATCGTTCAGCTGTAGATGTATAGATATATAATTGTACAGACCTATTTGTAATCTGGTCCTAGCCTCGTCACTACCTCGTCGAGGTTAGGCCAGGCACTTACCAGCAGATGGGGTCGATTGTGCTGATACTATACTTTACACTCTTTTGTGCAGATCCTCGCGCTACAGATTTCCAATCGCAGTGAGCTATCAACTTCTTGCTGATCAGGTGACCCGAGGTAGTCCTGCAGGCGTCCGCGGACCTTGGCGTCTCCTGTTATCTATTTTACCTGTTTCTTCTGTTTTGTCCCAGAGACAGTATTTTGTTATTTCTTTCAGGCCCTTATTTGTAGTACTCTTAGACAGTCTGTGAAGCTGTGACACTAAATCTTGGGTAGTTTCGTTATTAAGATTTTAATAGCGATATTTTAAGTCTTAAATATTATTATTCCGCACATTAAGTTATAATGTTATTTAGTTGTAATAAATTTAAAAATGGAAATAAGGCAAATAATTTGGTTAATTGGCTTGCCTAGCTACCAGTAGTAGGCGCCATCACGGCTCCCGAGGGTGGGAAAATAGGGTCGTGACAAGTTGGTATCAGAGCTCTAGGTTACATGGGTCTCACAGTTCACAGACAAACTCAGTAGAGTTTTAGGGATCGGTACGGAGACGTCTGTATTTATCCCCCAGAGGCTACAGAGTTAGGAAAATTTCACGATTGTTTATTCATATCGTGCGGTTTTGTTTCTCAATACTAATTGGATTCTACTCTGTTTCTCGTAGATGGCGAGAACGCGTATTCCCTCGTCTACCGCACAGCAGCCCGAGTCCTCAGCAACAGTTCCCACGCAGGGCAGAAGGCGAGGCCGAGGTCGCCCTAGGGGCCAAAACAATGTTAGAGGCCGAGGTAGGGGCAGGACTCAGCCTCCTGCAGCAGCACCAGTGGCGGAGCCTCAGATTAATCTTGGTGAGGAGGTTCCGGCCCCAACAGTTTCGGTGGGCCCAGCTCAGGTCTCAGATGGGTTTATTGCCACCCCAGTTCTTCAGGACGCCTTGGTCCGATTGGTGGGTCTCATGGAGAATGTCACCCGAGCAGGCTTACTTCCTGTAGCACCAGACACTCCTCAGGCTGGAGCAGGGGCTCAGACTTCTGCTACCCTTACTCCGGAACAGGTAGCTTCCCAATTTCAAGTTCCAGCGGTTCAGCCAGTTGTGGCAGTTCAGCCGGGTACCGTAGTTCAGACCGGCAATGGAGCGGCTATGTCCGCCGATGCTTTGTGGAAACTGGATAGGTTCACCAAGCTCTTCACTACTACCATCAGTGGTGCTTCTTCGGAGGATCCCCAGGATTTCTTATACAGCTGCCACGAGGTTCTCAGAAACATGGGTATTGTTGAGACCAATGGGGTAGATTTTGCTACATTTCGCCTGTCTGGATCCGCCAAGACTTGGTGGAGGGATTATTCCTTAACTAAGCCAGACGGGTCGCCATCTTTGACTTGGGAGCAGTTCACAGCGTTGTTTCTGGAGAAGTTTCTCCCCGTTACTCAGAGAGAGGCCTATCGGAGGCAATTTGAGCGCCTTCAGCAGGGTTCCTTGACGGTTACCCAATATGAATCCAGGTTCATCGACTTGGCTCGGCATGCTCTTATCATACTTCCTACAGAAAGGGAGAGGGTGAGGAGGTTTATAGACGGTCTTATCCAGCCGATCCGTCTTCAGATGGCTAGAGAGACTGGGATTGAGATTTCCTTTCAAGAGATGGTCAATGTGGTCCGCAGAGTTGAGATGGTTCTGTCGCATGGAGGTGGTCATGGGTCGGATAAGAGACCTCGTCATTTAGGCAGATTTAGTGGTACTTCATCGGGAGGCAGAGATTCATATGTTAGAGGCCATCCTCCTAGGCGTTTCCAGTCAGCTCTTCAGGTTTTTCACGGTGCTTCAAGTAACCGTGGTCCTCCGATGCAGTATCTTGGTTAGCAGCCCATCAGTGCACCACCGCTTCAGAGTTTCCAAGGTCGACAGCCGAGGGCTTGTTTTACTTGTGGTGACACAAGGCACGTTGCTAGGTATTGCCCTCGAACTTCAGGCAGTTATCCGCATCAGAGTTCTCGTGCTATGGTACAGGCACCAGGTGTTTTACAGCCCGCCCAACTAGCTAGAGGTGGGGGTAGAGGTGCTAGAGGTGGAGGTAGAGGTACTAGAGGTGGAGCTCAGGCCGGCACAGGTGGGGGCCAGCCAGCAGCAGGCCGTCCCAGGGATGTGGTTCATGGTGGTGGGGCCCAGCCCCGATATTATGCTCTTCCAGCCCGGCCCGAGGCTGAGGCTTCAGATGCAGTGATTACAGGTATAGTTCTGGTTTGTGATAGATATGCTTCAATTTTATTTGATCCAGGGTCTACCTACTCGTATGTCTCATCTTATTTTGCACCGTATCTGATCATGCCTAGTGATTCATTGAGTGTTCCTGTTTATGTGTCTACCCCGGTGAGTGATTCTATTGTGGTAGATCAAGTCTATCGTTCCTGTGTTGTAGTGATTGGGGGTCTCGAGACTCGTGTAGATTTATTGCTTTTAGACATGGTTGATTTCGATGTTATATTGGGGATGGACTGGTTATCACCTTACCACGCTATCTTGGATTGTCCTGCCAAGACTGTGACCTTAGCTTTACCGGGTATGCCTCGTTTGGAGTGGAGAGGGACTCCTGGTCAATCTACCCGTAGCGTGATCTCTTATGTGAAGGCTCGGCGTATGGTCGAGAAGGGGTGTTTGGCCTACCTGGCTTATGTTCGTGATTCCAGTGCTGAGGTTCTCTCTATTGATTCTGTACCCGTGGTTCGTGAGTTTCCCGAGGTTTTCCCTTCCGACCTGCCGGGGATGCCACCCGACAGAGATATTGACTTCTGCATTGATTTGGCTCCGGGCACTCAGCCCATTTCTATTCCGCCGTATCGCATGGCCCCACCAGAGTTGAAAGAGTTGAAGGAACAACTGCAAGACTTGCTTGAAAAAGGATTCATTAGACCCAGTGTTTCTCCTTGGGGTGCGCCGGTGCTGTTTGTTAAAAAGAAGGATGGGTCAATGAGAATGTGCATCGATTACCGACAGTTGAACAAAGTTACAACAAAAAATAAGTACCCATTGCCGAGGATCGAAGATTTGTTTGATCAGCTCCAGGGTGCCAGGGTATTTTCAAAAATCGATTTGAGGTCTGGTTACCACCAGTTGAAGATTAGGGCATCCGATGTCCCTAAGATAGCTTTCCGCACTCGATACGGGCATTATGAATTTTTGGTTATGTCCTTCGGGTTGACAAATGCCCCAGCAGCATTTATGGACCTGATGAACCGAGTGTTCAGGCCTTACCTGGATTCGTTTGTGATAGTTTTCATCGACGACATCCTAGTATATTCCCCAGCCAGGAGGAGCACACGCAGCATCTCAAAGTGGTTCTTCAGACTTTGAGAGATAATCAGTTGTATGCTAAATTTTCAAAATGTGAATTCTGGCTGAGTTCGGTTGCATTTCTGGGTCATATTGTATCGACAGAGGGTATTCAGGTTGATCCGAAGAAGATTGAGGCAGTCAAGAACTGGCCTAGACCATCATCAGCTACAGAGATTCGGAGTTTCTTGGGATTGGCAGGCTACTATCGTCGGTTCGTGGAGGGCTTTTCATCAATTGCAGCCCCGATGACCAAGTTGACCCAGAAAGGTGCCCAGTTCAGTGGTCAGAAGAGTGTGAAGCGAGCTTTCAGAAGCTCAAAACAGCTCTAACCACGGAACCAGTGTTAGCTCTACCCACAGGCTCAGGGCCTTACACAGTTTATTGTGATGCCTCTCATATTGGGCTTGGTGCAGTGTTAATGCAGGAGGGCAAGGTCATTGCCTATGCTTCGAGACAATTGAAGATTCATGAGAAAAACTATCCGGTGCATGATTTAGAATTGGCAGCCATAATTCACGCCTTAAAGATTTGGAGGCACTACTTATATGGCGTGCCGTGTGAAGTGTTCACGGATCATAAGAGCCTTCAATANGGGGGTCTCGAGACTCGTGTAGATTTATTGCTTTTAGACATGGTTGATTTCGATGTTATATTGGGGATGGACTGGTTATCACCTTACCACGCTATCTTGGATTGTCATGCAAAGACTGTGACCTTAGCTTTACCGGGTATGCCTCGTTTGGAGTGGAGAGGGACTCCTGGTCAATTTACCCGTAGCGTTATCTCTTATGTGAAGGCTCGGCGTATGGTCGAGAAGGGGTGTTTGGCCTACCTGGCTTATGTTCGTGATTCCAGTGCTGAGGTTCTCTCTATTGATTCTGTACCCGTGGTTCGTGAGTTTCCCGAGGTTTTCCCTTCCGACCTGCCGGGGATGCCACCCGACAGAGATATTGACTTCTGCATTGATTTGGCTCCGGGCACTCAGCCCATTTCTATTCCGCCGTATCGCATGGCCCCACCAGAGTTGAAAGAGTTGAAGGAACAACTGCAAGACTTGCTTGAAAAAGGATTCATTAGACCCAGTGTTTCGCCTTGGGGTGCGCCGGTGCTGTTTGTTAAAAAGAAGGATGGGTCAATGAGAATGTGCATCGATTACCGACAGTTGAACAAAGTTACAATAAAAAATAAGTACCCACTGCCGAGGATCGATGATTTGTTTGATCAGCTCCAGGGTTCCAGGGTATTTTCAAAAATTGATTTGAGGTCTGGTTACCACCAGTTGAAGATTAGGACATCCGATGTCCCTAAGACAGCTTTCCGCACTCGGTACGAGCATTATGAATTTTTGGTTATGTCCTTCGGGTTGACAAATTCCCCAGCAGCTTTTATGGATTTGATGAACCGAGTGTTCAGACCTTATTTGGACTCGTTCGTGATAGTCTTCATTGATGACATTCTGGTATATTCCCGCAGCCAGGAGGATCACGAGCAGCATCTCAGAGTGGTTCTTCAAACTCCGAAGGATAGTCAGTTGTATGCTAAGTTCTCAAAGTGTGAGTTCTGGTTGAGTTCAGTTGCATTTCTGGGTCATGTTGTATCAGCAGAGGGTATTCAGGTTGATCCGAAGAAGATTGAGGCAGTCAAGAATTGGCCTAGACCAGCATCAGCTACAGAGATTCGGAGTTTCTTGGGATTGACTGGCTACTATCGTCGGTTCGTGGAGGGGTTTTCATCTATTGCAGCCCCGATGACCAGGTTGACCCAGAAGGGTGCTCAGTTCAGGTGGTCGGATGAGTGTGAGGCGAGCTTTCAGAAGCTCAAAACAGCTCTGACCACGGCACCAGTGTTAGTTCTACCCACAGGTTCAGGGCCTTACACAGTTTATTGTGATGCCTCTCGTATTGGGCTTGGTGTAGTGTTGATGCAGGAGGGAATGTCATTGCCTATGCTTCGAGGCAGTTGAAGATTCACGAGAAGAACTATCTGGTGCATGATCTAGAATTGGCAGCCATAATTCACGCATTGAAGATTTGGAGGCATTATTTGTATGGCGTGGCGTGTGAGGTATTCACAGATCATAAGAGTCTTCAATATCTATTCAAGCAAAAGGAGCTAAACTTGAGACAGAGGAGGTGGTTAGAATTGTTAAAGGACTACGATGTCACTATCTTATATCACCCGGGAAAGGCTAATGTAGTAGTCTTGCTTATATTCCGGTCGGCGAAAGGCCACTTGCCTTGGATGTTCAGACTTTGGCCAATCAGTTTGTGAGATTGGATATTTCTGAACCTAGTCGGGTATTAGCTTGCACGGTCGCTCATTCTTCGGTGTTGGAGCGTATCCGTGATCGACAGTTTGATGATCCTCATTTGTGTGTCCTTAGAGACACAGTGCGGCGTGGAGGTGCCAAGCAGGTTACCTTAGGTGATGATGGAGTTTTGAGATTACAGGGTCAAGTTTGTGTGCCTAATGTAGAGGGACTTCGGGAGTTGATTTTAAAGGAGGCCCATAGCTCCAGGTATTCTATTCATCCGGGCGCCACGAAGATGTATCAGGATCTGCGACAGCATTATTGGTGGCGTAAAATGAAGAAGGATATAGTTGCGTACGTGGCTCGGTGTTTAAATTGCCAGCAGGTTAAGTATGAGCATCAGAGGCCTGGTGGACTATTTCAGAGGATTAAGCTTCCCGAGTGGAAGTGGGAGCGGATCACTATGGATTTCGTTGTTGGACTCCCGCAAACTCGGAAGAAGTTCGATGCAGTTTGGGTCATTGTTGACAGGCTGACAAAATTAGCACATTTCATTCCCGTGGCAGTTGCCTATTCATCCGAAAGGTTAGCTGAGATCTATATCCGGGAGATTGTTCGCCTTCATGGTGTGCCGGTATCTATCATTTCAGATTGGGGTACGCAGTTTACCTCGCGTTTCTGGAGGGCAGTTCAAGGAGAGTTGGGCACTCAGGTTGAGTTAAGCACAGCATTTCATCCTCAGACGGACGGACAGTCTGAGCGGACTATTCAAATATTAGAGGATATGCTCCGAGCCTGTGTCATGGACTTCGGAGGTTCGTGGGATCAGTTTTTGCCGTTAGCAGAGTTTGCCTACAACAATAGCTATCAGTCGAGCATCCAGATGGCTCCTTATGAGGCTTTATATGGTAGGCGGTGTCGATCTCCGGTTGGATGGTTTGAGCCGGGAGAGGCTCGGTTGTTGGGTATAGATCTGGTTTAGGAGGCCTTGGACAAGGTGAGGATCATTCAAGATAGTCTTCATACAGCTCAGTCCAGGCAAAAGAGCTATGCAGATCGCAAGGTACGAGATGTGGTTTTTATAGTTGGTGAGCGGGTTTTGCTCCGGGTGTCGCCTATGAAGGGCGTGATGAGATTTGGGAAGAAGGGCAAGCTTAGCCCTAGGTTCATTGGTCCGTTTGAGATTCTTGATCGAGTGGGAGAGGTGGCTTATAGGCTTGCATTGCCGCCGAGCTTATCGGCCGTGCATCCAGTTTTCCATGTGTCCATGCTCCGGAAATATCACGGCGATCCAACTCACGTACTAGATTTCAGCACCGTCCAGTTGGACAAGGACTTGTCTTATGAGGAAGAGCCGGTAGCTATTCTAGACCGGCAAGTTCGGCAGCTGAGGTCGAAGAGTTTCCCTTTGGTTCGTGTTCAGTGGAGAGGTCAGCCTCCCGAGGCATCGACCTGGGAGTCCGAGTCCGGTATGCGGAGCCGTTATCCACATCTTTTCTCCGACTCAGGTACTTTCTTCTTCTGTCTGTTCGAGGACGAACGGTTGTTTTAGAGGTGGAGAATGTGACGACCCAAAAGGGTCATCACTTGTTTTTTTTTTTAGTAGGAGTCAAATTGTAGTATCTCAGTTCATGTTGGAAACTAACTAAGACAACCTTTTCTTCCATTCAAATCATTTGACCATTAAATTAATATATCGATTTTTTTAATAATTCCAGCCGTTCTTCCTCAACCACCCCATTATACTCCCAAATTTTCAGCCACTTTGTTTTATTAATATATTCACACACCAACCCCATAAGCTTCTTTTTCTTTTTTTTTTTAATACAACTTTCTTGGAATTTGATTCCTTGAATTAAGGCTTTTGTTGCAGCTGTAAACCATTTGCATTCCTTTGTTCCAGCACTTTATTATATAACATTTGCAATTCCTAAAGATAAGCCTCGATTGGCATTGCTAGGAAATGCTTAGAGGCTGTTCTTCTGTGATTTATTGGAAATTATATCAATTTTGTTGTGTGTAAACATCAATCACCAGGAGTCGAAGATCATTTTCAATAAAGAATAGGAATCTTGAAATTTGGTTGCAAAGCAAGGTAAGTGTCCGGTCTAACTTTAGCTTGAGGGATTAGGAGTTATGTCATATTTGTTAATTGCTTCTTGTTGAGTACGACGTATAGGCATGGTGACGAGTATCTATACGTTGGTGTCGAGCATGACCGTGAGTCTTAAATAGATAGTTGTTGTTTCCTCAAAAGATACTACGAAAACCTTAATTGG
>MCJB01025059.1:0-22312 GCA_002018475.1 Nicotiana obtusifolia | reverse complement strand
CCTGCCACAAGAGATAATGAAATGGGAGCGGGTGGTACGCCTACCACATGATATAATAAAATGGGAACGGGTGGTACGCCTACCACATAATATAATGAAATAGGAGCGGGTGGTACGCCTACCACATGATATAATAAAATGGGAAAGGGTGGTACGCCTACCACATGATATAATGAAATGGGAACGGGTGGTACGCCTACCACATGATATAATAAAATGGGAACGGGTGGTACGCCTACCACAAGATATAATGAAATGGGAACGGGTGGTACGCCTACCACAAGATATAATGATATGGGAGCGGGTGGCACGCCTACCACAAGATATAATAAAATGGGAACGGGTGGTACGCCTACCACGAGATATAATGAAATGGGAGCGGGTGGTACGCCTACCACAAGATATAATGAAATGGGATCGGGTTGCACGCCTGCAACAAGACGAAATTGAAAGTGAAAGTTGCTTGTATTTCCCTTTATTTGTACTAGGACTTAATTTGCAAGTTTCTTTAATACTCATTATTGATCTGTTTGTTTTTATCTGTTATTCAAAACATGTTTCCCTTAACCAGCTTTAATTATTTATTTATTTTCTATCGTTCAGCTGTAGATGTATAGATATATAAATGTACAAACCTATTTGGAATCTGATCCTAGCCTCGTCACTACCTCGTCGAGGTTAGGCCAGGCACTTACCAGCACATGGGGTCGGTTGTGCTGATACTATACTTTGCACTCTTTTGTGCAGATCCTCGCGCTACAGATTTCCGATCGCAGTGAGCTATCAACTTCTTGCTGATCAGGTGACCTGAGGTAGTCCTGCAGGCGTCCGCGGACCTTGGCGTCTCCTGTTATCTATTTTACCTGTTTCTTCTGTTTTGTCCCAGAGACAGTATTTTGTTATTTCTTTCAGGCCCTTATTTGTAGTACTCTTGGACAGTCTGTGAAGCTGTGACACTAAATCTTGGGTAGTTTCATTATTAATATTTTAATAGCGATATTTTAAGTCTTAAATATTATTATTCCGCACATTAAGTTATAATGTTATTTAGTTGTAATAAATTTAAAAATGGAAATAAGGCAAATAATTTGGTTAATTGGCTTGCCTAGCTACCAGTAGTAGGCGCCATCACGGCTCCCGAGGGTGGGAAAACAGGGTCGTGACATTACCGCTACCTCCAAGACAGCTAAGTAGATCAATAGTTGTTCGCTTTCCTCCGGTTTTGACAGTAACGTAGGACTTGACATATATCTTTTCAGATCCTTCAAAGCCTACAAACATTCTGGTGCCCATTCAAAGTTATTCTTCTTTTTGAGAAGTGCGACGAAGTGATGAAATTTTTCTGAAGACCGAAAATAAATCCGCTCAAAGCGGCCAGTCTCCTTGTTAGCATTTGAACCTCTTTAACTCTTGATAGCTAGTCCAGGATGTCTTCGGTCACTTTAATTTCATCGGGGTTAACCTCGATCCCCCTTTGCGACACAAGGAAACCCAGGAACTTACCGGAGCTGACCTCGAATGCACACTTCTCAGGGTTAAGCTTCATGTTGTGTTTCCTCAAGATGTCAAAGGTCTCTTGTAGGTGTTTCAGATAGTCACCTGGATTCAAATACTTAACCAGCATATCATCTATGTAAACTTCCATAATTTTCCCTATTTGTTTCTCAAACATTTTGTTTACGAGCCATTAATAAGTGGCTCTGGCGTTCTTTAGCCCGAAGGGCATCACATTGTAATAATATATGACAAAGTTCGTTATGAACGAAATTTTTTCCTGATCCTCTAGGTTCATCTTGATTTGGTTGTATCCGGAGTAAGCATCGAGGAAACTTATTAACTCGTGTCTGGCCGTCGGATCAATCAATTGATCAATGTTTGGCAATGGGAATGAGTCTTTTGGGCACGCCTTATTCAAATCCTTATAGTCTACGTACATGCGAAACTTATTGTTCTTCTTCAAACTACTACTACATTAGCTAGCCAGTCAGGATACTTTACCTCTCGAATTGAAGCAATATCAAGCAAGCGAGTTACCTCTTCTTTGATGAATTTATTCCTGACCTCGGCAATAGGACGTTTTTGTCTTACCGGAGGGGTATTGGGATCCAGGCTTAATTTATGCACGGACACTTCTGGCAGGATACCTGTCATATCCACATGTGACCACACAAGTTTAAGTAATTCAATAAATCCATACCTAAGCTCGAGGTGTAGTCCTATCCCCAAGTGGAACTTCCTCTCCAAGAATTTTTCGAACATTACGACTTGTTCCAGTTCTTTCGCCGTAGATTTTGTTGCATCCATTTCTTCTGGTACCTGAAAATATCTTGGTACCTGATAGGATTTCGACTCCTCTTCCCCATGGTTGACTTCGCTCGGCTCGGGAGCAGGCTTCGGTTCCTGTAATTGCTATGCCGCATGCCCCTTCCCTTTGATACTATAAACTGATATTGCATTCATCTCCCTTGCTGCCGGTTGTTCGCCTATTATTTGTTTAATTCCCTTGAGAGTTAGGAATTTCAGCAATTGATGATATGTTGATGGCACAACCTTCATCTCATGCAACCACGGTCTACCCAAGATAATATTATAGCCCATAACACCATCCACCACCTCGAAAAGGGTCGTCTTCATCACCCCTTCAGCATTCGTGGGGAGCAAGATCTCTCCTCAAGTCGTCACACTTGCTAGATTGAACCGGTGAGGAGTCTTGTGGCCGGAATGATGCTTCCGGTGAGCTTGGCTTGCTCAAACACTCTCCATCGGGTGATGTTGGCCTAACTTCCTCGGTACACCAAAATATGTTTAATTTTAAAATCTAGGACATTTAAAGAGATTACCAATGCATCATTGTGTGGCAGCAGTAGTCCATCTGCATCTTCCTCCGGTGATAGTAATGTCGTCCTCGGTGACTTTTCGGAGTCTCTTGCTGTGAGTCACTGACACCTTTGTCCTTCTTGCCGCCGAGAATGTCACACCATTAATCTCGTTCCCCCCGAAAATCATGTTGATCGTAGAGCGTGGGGGATCTTCTCTTGCTTTTAAAGGTTCTGCATTATCACGATTGCGGTCGTAGTTGTTTTTAGCCCGATGCTTAAAAACTCTTTGAGATGACCATTTTTAGTAATGTCGTTACCTCTTCGTGCAGATGCCAACAATCCCATGTCTGGTGACTGTTGGTCCCATGATATTTGCACCATAAATTAGGATCCTTTGACTTAGATCAGATCTCATTGGCTTTGGGAACCGTACATCCTTATTGTTCCTCATAACTGACACCAGCTCTACCACACTAACGTTAAAGTTATACTCGGAAAGCCTGGGATAGGAGAAATCTCGAGAACTCGATGTCTCCTTATCCTACAATGACCTATTATTGTGTTCGGGATTGGTTCTCCTATCGGTAGCGAATCTATATACTGCCCGAAAATCTCTGCCGCATCCTTCGGCCCGTCCATAGGGCGGAAACCGACCCCTTGAAGACCGTCAATCTGAGTCGAAATCATCTCTTGACTTCTCTTTATTCTTCTCCCAGTCTTGACCTTTGGTTAATGTTGGAAAATCGAGCTGATCATCCTCAATTCTTATCTTTGATCCGTACCGGTTTTGAACATTTGCCCATGTTGTTGCGTGGAACTCGAGCAACTTTCCTTCAATTTTCGAGAAGCATAAAAACTCCACGGATTCAAACCTTTAGTGAATGCTTCAACTACCCATTCATCTGGTACAGCCGGTAGCAGCATCCTTTCCTTCTAGAATCTGGTCACGAACTCCCGCAGCAATTCAGACTCTCCTTGTGTGATCCTAAATATGTCGGCCTTTCGGGCTTGTACCTTCTTGGCTCCAGCATGGGCCTTAATGTAAGAATCCGCGAGCATCTCGAAGGAATCTTTGGAATGCCCGGGCAAGAGTGAAAACCACGTCAGCGCCCCCTTCGTGAGGGTCTCCCCGAATTTCTTTAATAAAACTGACTCAATCTCGTGCGGAGCCAAATCGTTTCCCTTCACCGCGGTTGTATAAGTGGTTATATGCTACTGGGGATTTGAAGTCCATCGTACTTCGGCACATCTGGCATTTTGAACAGCTTCAGGATCAACTCTGCCGCACTTGGTTTGAACGGCAGCTGGATGTACTTCTTTGGATCCGGTCCTTTCAATATTGGTGGTGCGCCCAGAATTTAATCCAACCGGGCGTTTATTTCCCGCATAAACCGCATGAGTTCGATTTTAAAGGAATTGTTCTCGTTGTTGTTGCCGGAACTGTTATCGTTCCCCCGGCCCTATCAAAGCCTACTTCGCCCCTCGGGGTGTTGTTATCGACCCTTTGTGTTGTTTGATTTGCAGGAGCACCGGGAGGAATTTGACCTCATCCATTCGCGTTGTTGGAAGCACCCGACAACGCCTGCCTTAATTCCGTCATGACTTGCTCCTGCCGCGAGAGATGGCCTATAATGGCCTTTTGTTGCTCCCTCAGGATCCTTACCGTTTCAAACGACGTGCTCGCCTTTAGCATCATCAAGAGTTGCTTCTCGATCATGTTGTAGATATTGCTCGCAGTGAACCGGCGTGGCCTTGTCCCCCTCGTTGCAGGTATCACTGATGGAATCTTCGTGCTGAGGCTGATTTCCTTGGGCTTCAACATTTTGTGTGATGTTGACATCGTTATCTGCCATTATTAATGATTTTTGCTAAGAACAAAGAATCAAACAAGTTAGTAGCAGATGCGGCGAACAATTCAATTATCAACTGTCTAAGCCCCATGGTGGGCGCCTATTTGTTTACCCGTAAAATGGTATAGTTGAATTTATACGTGGTTTATAGACAAGTGAATCGATTTGATCCTAAAATGATAAATGAATTAGACAAAAATATAAGACTTAGCTATGAAATTGAGATAAAACCGCAGATATCTTAGTCTTGGGCGCAGAGTTTCTCGAGGTAGTAAGAACAACAAAAGTAAGCAAGAAAGTAAAATATTATTGAGCTTTTGATAGAATATAGCGTATGTTTGCCAGAAAATTCGTGTCCTTACAATGATGGTAGAGCTCACTATTTATAGTTACACTTAGGAAACAAGGTCTTAGGATCAAGCCCCTATTAAATGACAATTATAAAGGCTATTGAAGATTGTGTAACGGTGGGCGGTGAATGTCATATTCTCTGTAACAGACCATGCACTTAATACTATAGAATATTCTTCATTAAATACTACCGGGTAGCAGACATTTATTTTGCCTTTATGAATATCACTCTCCGATGACAAGCGAGATCATTGCCTCCGAACCCGACTGTCTTCTGTCTTCGCCTCCACGTATCGCTTTTTCATGCGTTCATTAAATATAAATATATTATCCTATACACAATCAACATTTAGTTGGAAACTATGCTTTTTGCTTAAGTTGTCCAGACGTAATCCCATGTATTTAATTTAAAAGAAAAAACTCAGTAAATTGTATCAGAAGTATTGTCTAAATTCAAGATACTGAGAATCGAGACGCGATAAGTATTTCTCAAAAAGGAAAAAGGTACTGAGCAAAAGATAAATGCACAAAAAATGAGATGCAAATGCAATCAAAGAAGCACATTAATTGGCTTATAAATCTTAATTTTTTCAGTTCAAGATTTATATCGAATAAATATTTATGTCGGAATTCGGATTGATACTTCTCGTTCAATAGTTAGTTCAGATATCTATTCCTAGAATTTATGTCCCCACGTGTCGTGTTGTAGGGATTGCTTGAAATCAGAATAATGTCTAGTCCTTTTCGTTTCACTTTATCCAAAAAAAATAAAAAAAAATAAAAAATAAAAAAGAACAAGAACAAGAAGTTAAAACTCCAATTCATACGTGAGCACCTCTACCGAACAGAAAAGTCTAATATTTGTTTCTGTGAAATATATTTCTTAACTTTTGAAGGAAATATCATTAATGCGTTTTTTTTAATGATTCTTTAATATTGAGTTCAGCCTTTTCGATTTAATATTAATACTATACTTATATGTTTTGCTTAATTTGGCATTAGAATACGTAACAACACATAAGCGTATTATTCCTCTGCCTTTTATATATTCTCTTCGTTTTAATTTACATGATATTATTTTTTTATTAGCCAGTTCTAAAAGAAATGATATACTTGTATTCGAAAATAACTAAGTTTAACTTCTCACTTTATCTTTAATGTAAAGTTAATCTTTATTGTCATACAAAGAATATGATATGTTTAACACCATAAATTTTTAAAGTCTTGTGACCGAACAAATATTAAGACTCTTAGTTTACAAATTTTAAATTATTTTATTTTTTTCTTATTTTTTGTGTCGAGTCAAATATTTAAACAGCCATTATTACACCAAAAAAAGAAAAGCACCTTTTCATTGCTTCTATTCTATTCACTGCTGACTTAAAATATGAGAATAACCTTGTCGAATAAGACTAATGACTGCTCACAACTTGAGCTTGTGTTGTGGGTCCAAATCCCATTTCTGAAAAGTCACTTTATTCTTGTATTAGTAAGCGGGTTTCCGTTTTGGGCGAGTCTCTCTGAAACTTTTGAAATATGTAAAAATTTCCTATGAAAGTGATATTATTTTTTATAGTGTAAAATTTAACTTCCTATTAAAGTGATAGTTATTTTTCCCTAGTGTAAATTTTAACTTCCTATTAATTAAAGTGATGCTATTTTACTCTCTCCGGCTGTGGTTTTCTCTAGCTGAGAAGATCTTACATGGAATCTCCGTATCATCCATTTCTTTATTCCTATAAATGTTACTGTAGTTATTGTCGCTGTAATATTCTGCGGCTCCCAACACAACAAGCTAAAACCTATGAAATCTCATGTGCAGAAATTAGTTAAAGAAAGTTGAAGTATTATCAATGTATGATGTAAAAGTAGTAAATAATTAGCTAGGATACTTACAAGTCAACTACAATCTACAGTTAGTGTTTAAATTGAACATACGTTTGTAATCTAAATAAGAGAATCGTAACTTGTTGAAGCCAATCCCATTATACTTGCTAGCTAGCATATAAATTTGCCCTATCATTTGATGTTGAGTATTGAAGTTTTGATGATTAACAAAGTGTGTTTAAATGCAATCATTCAAAGAAGCAGATCCTCAACATAGTTACTTAATTGTTCTAAGAATCAGCGCCTCAGGATAAAGTACCAGCCCCTCAAGTTGACGAGTATACGTCTATACAAGATAGTAACTTTATCTCAAAGTTACCTAGGTCCGAGTTGGTGGAAGAAGGTTGCTACATATGATAAGGGTTATTGCTCAAAAAGATACGGATAATTCAGTCAGAGACCAGAATCCCAAAGCTTGTGAAATTCTTGGAACAATAGGAGTCTGTATCCAAGGAGAAGCTGACTATGTATAGGACTCCTAGAAGATCTCAAAGTCTATGTGTTTAAATACTATCTACATTGGACTTCTTATTTTATCCTTTACATATCAACTATAGAATCATATGGTGTTCGCTCTAGTTGAGTATTTGCATTGTATTCTTTTTGAGTCAGTCTAGCAAATGTGTTTTCGCAAATCGAGTTGTAATCAAGTGTCATAAATAATTACTGAGTTGGATTAAGTGTTTGCTTTACAAGTTAGAGTAACTTGCATATCAAATAGTTATAGTAGGAGTACTGGAGAGTATTGAATTACAATCTTGTAATTGATACATTTTTGGCTCATTGTTCTAGTGGAGATGAAGTTGAAAATCCTACGTAGTAGGTCGTGGTTTTTTTCATCTTTTGAGTCGGGCGATTTTTCAAGTGATAACTGATGTGTTTACTTTACTATTTACTTTACTTCAAGTATAAGGAACACAGTAAAGAACTAAGTTCTTTAGTAAATCATACTGGTATTCAAAGTAATAATTTGTATCAAAGCGGATTCTCTCACACACACAGTTAACACCTAGAGAGATCCTGGAAGCAAGATGAGTACTCCAGCCGAAATTAATGGAGGACAATCAACTACCAGACTACCCATGTTCAACGAAAAATATTATAGTTGGTGGAAAGTAAGATTGGAAGACTTTCTGATAGCTGAAGACTATGAACTATGGACCATAGTGATATCAAGGTCCATTGACTCCCACTAAACAAAATGCACAAAATGAAACAGTTCCTAAGAATCCCTCTGAATTTGTGGCAGCAGATTTCAGAATGATGGAGAAGAATTCAAAGGCTGAGAAAATCTTTATCTGTGGACTTAATCCTGAATAGTACAATAAAAATTTCTGCGTGCTCTGACGCAAAGCAGATATGGGATACACTCCAAACTACTCATGAAGGAACAAACCAAGTGAAGAGATCAGGGATAGATCCACTTATGAGAAACTATGATCTCTCTTACATGAAGGAGTCTGAGCCCATGCAGGATATAATGACTAGATTTACTATAATAACCGATAAACTAAAATCACTTGGAAAGGTGTTTACTACAGAAGAGTTGGTCAGTAAAGTTCTAAGTATTCTTCCAGCTTCATGGGAATCAAAAGTCACAGCAATCCAGGAAGCCAAGGAGCTGGACAAAATTCACTTGATGAGTTGGTTGGAAACTTAAAGACTCATGAAATGAGAAAGATAGAATTGTGCAAGGAAGAACCAAAGAGGGATAAGGCCTTGGTTAGGGTCTCCTGGCCTAGCAATGTTTGTCAAGTTCAAGAGGTTCATGAAGAAATCCAAAAGTGCATCCAAGAGAGAGACCAGCGGTAAGCCTAAGCAGATCGACAAGGCTAATTAAAATGGGGGCTACAAGAGTAGCAAGCTAGATCACATAGTCAAGGACTGCTCAATGTGGGAAACCAAGTGGAGGAAAGAACAAGCTGAAAAAGAAAAATGGGAAAAGATGAGAGAAAAGGGTTCCAACAAAGGAAAAATCCTAGGTAAAGGATTCATTGAAGCAATGAAGCAAGCTTTCTTGGCAGCATATGATAGTGAAAGTGATAAAGAGGAAGAAAAGGAGGATGAGGCTATAAGTCTCTATGCTGTAATTGATGAACACCAGGTTGTGGAGACAGAGCCCCCAGTACAGCTTGGAATGCACATTGGAAGACCTCCTTTGTTTGATGAACACCACTGTAATGAATGGAAGCTACACGTAGAAACATTTCTTCAGGCCACTAACTTTGACCTATAGGTAGTTGTCAGTCATGGACCAATTCTCCCGACCAAAATGGATAATGAAGGTAACAAGTGCAACAAGAGAGAAGAGGAATACGATGAGGAAGATCGTCAGCTAGTTCAGAAAAATGCTAAAGCAAAAGACCTGCTCTACAGAAGTTTGTCCAGAAACACTCTCTTTAGAGTGTCCTCTTGCATCTCTGCTCATGATATATGGAGGGTCTTGGAAGCCGACTTTGGGGATGAAATCATCGAAGGGGCATTGATGGCAATTGAAGAATCCCAAATAGAAGAAGAAGTGATAGAAATGATGGCCATGAGCGATTGAGAAACTGAAGATGAAACAAAGGTGAACATCTCTAACTTGAAAGAACGCATTCATGCTATGTCTAAAAAACAACCGATGGCCATAATTGTGACATTGATGAATGAAATGGATAAAATGAGTACTGGAAATGATTAGCTAATAAGCAATCTTTCATATGTCAAACTTGATCTCAAAGAGCTTGAATCTGACAGAGCTAATCTAGAGGAACGTGTCGAATACCTTAAGAACTAGGTTCTTGAGCTTACTTCTAAGAATGAGAAGTCTCCTAATAGACATGGTAAGGGAAAAATGAGTGATCTGCAGGATAAGCTTGAAAAGGATTAAAAAAGGCTAAAGATAATCTTTGTCATGCTGAATGTAGGAATAAAATCTTGTACGAAAATCTAGAAAAGGCTAGTTATGAAATCTCTAGACTAAGCACATGGCATAGATCTTCTGATGCCTTGAATTGGCTGAATGAAAACTCTAGCTCTAACAAATTCGGAATTGGCTACAGAAAACCTGTAAGTTTGACCCAAAATATGTAGGAATTTCTGATAATAACATGTGCACTCATTTTGGAAAGGCAGGACACTTTAGAGACACTTGTCCTCCCTTAATTCATGCTCAGTTTAGAACACCTTCGGTATTGCTAAAATGTGAAGAAGGAATGGGAGCCAAAAGTTAAGCCTCTTGTCCATACTAAGTGGATTAAGGTTAATAAGAAAATTGCTTCTAATTTTCTCCCCTTCTAGGCAAGAAGAGATTTGATTCATCCTTTTTCCAACAAAAAGGGGCCCAAGCTTGTTTGGATTTCCAAAACCAACTTGTGAATTCTGGTGCAGGCTAAAGTGAGAGGAACAATCAAGACTAGTATCTAGACAGTGGATGCTCAAGACATATCACTGGAGAAAAGAAAAATTTCCTCTCACCGACAACCTTCCAAGGAGAGAGTGTGTCATCTGGAAATGGGAAAAAGGGCCAGATAACAGGTATTGGCAAGGTTGGTAAGTCACTCTCTCATGCTATAGAAGATGTGTATTATGTGGTAGGCCTTAAACATAATCTTCTTAGCATCTCTCAAATGTGCGACAAAGGAAATGAGGAAAAATTTAATTCCAAAATTTGCATTGTCACTAAGCTTGATACTGATAAAATTGTGTTAAAGGGTAAGAGACATAACAATGTCTACAAGATATCGATTTTGTCACTTCTCCAGAGTGAGCACACACGCTTGAGTGTAGTGGAAGATGATCCACTGTTATGGCATAGAAGAATGGGACATGCCAGTCTCTCCCAACTCAACAAGTTGGCAGCAACGGACTTGGTCCTTGGTCTACCAAAAGTTGAGTTTTCCTCTGACAAGGTGTGTGATGCCTGTGTTAGAAGGAAACATGTAAGGCCATCCTTTAAATCTAAAAAGGTTGTCAGTACCTCTAAACCTCTAGAACTCCTTCACATAGACCTATGTGGACCAATGAGAGTAATGAGCAGAGGAAGTAAGAGGTATGTTTTTGTGATTGTTGATGACTTTTCCAAGTATACATGGACTCTGTTTTTGGGATCTAAAGATGAAACATTTGATGTTTTCTATGTATTTGTTATAATGATTCAACAAAAACTGGGTTGCAATGTATTAAGTATAAGAACTGACCATACTGGGTTTGAAAACTCCAAATTCCTTGAGTTCTGCAGCTCACATGGTATTGACCATAATTTCTCTACACCTAGAACTCCACAACAAAATAGGGTTATAGAATAGATCCCTAGAGGACATGGGGAGGACCATGTTGATTACTAGTGGACTGCCTAAAAGTTTTTGGGTTGAGGAAGTCAATACTCCCTGTTACCTGCTAAACAGATGCATGGTCAGACCCACTTTTGAGAAAACTCCCATAAGTTACTTCGAGGAAGAAAACCCAACATCACTCACTTGAGAGCCTTTGGGTGCCAATGTTTTGTGCATAATAATAGAAAAGAAGCTCTAGGTAAGTTTGATGAAAGAAGTGATGAGGGAATTTTCTTGGGTTACTCTCCACATAGTAAGGCCTATAAAGTTTTTAATAAAAGAAATATGCGTGTAGAAGAAAATATTCATGTTATCTTTGATGAATCTAACAATTTGGTTGAGAAAGGTTTGTAGGATGAAGATTATGACATAGGACTCACTAGTGATGGAGTTACAAAGGAATCTGAACCTCAGTATGAAGATGGATCCAAAGACCATAAGGAAATTGACAGTGATCATGAGGAACAAGAAGAAGAAGGAACTATGACTGCTAACCAGACTGATGAAGCCACACCTACTGAACATATTCCTTTGAGTTACTTCTTGGGTGAATCTTCTCTGGGTATGCAGATCAGACCATGGAAGCATCAAAGTTCACATCCTCTTGAGAATATCATCTCTGATCCAAATGCAAGAGTGTAGACCAGGTCTTCTCTAAGAAATCTATGTGCACTCACAGCATTTTTCTCACAGGTTGAACCTAAGACCATCAAGGAAGCCTTAAAGGATCTAGACTGGATTATAGCCACGCAAGAGGAGCTAAATCAGTTTGAAAGAAGCAAGGTGTGGCACTTGGTACAAAGACCCAAGAACAGAATAGTCATAGGTACCAGATGGGTGTTTAGAAACAAGCTAGACGAACAAGGAAATATCACAAGGAACAAGGCCAGATTAGTGGTTTAGGGATACAATCAAGAGGAGCGCATTGACTATGATGAGACGTTTGCACCAATAGCTAGAATGGAAGCTATAAGAATGTTGATAGCCTTTGTTGTCACATACAGTTCACCTTGTATCAGATGGATGTAAAGAGTACCTTCTTGAATGGTTATCTGAAGGAGGACGTGTTCGTCAAACAACCTCCTGAATTTGAAAGTGAAGAATTTCCTGACTATGAATTCAAGATGGATAAAGCTCTTTATGGACTGAAACATTTTCCAAGAGCTTGGTATGAAAGACTCTCAAAGTGCCTCCTAGCCAACAACTTTGTAAGAGGAAAGGTGGACAATACTCTATTTCTAAGGAGCAAAGGGAAGAATATTATAATTGTACAAGTGTATGTGGATGACATTGTCTTTGGGGCTACTAGAAGTAATGTGCAACGAATTTGCTGAGATGATGGAAAAGGAGTTTGAAATGAGCATGATGGATGAATTGAACTTCTTTCTGGGGCTTCAAATCAATCAAACACCTACTGGAACCATGATATATCAATTTCTACGTCAAGGAACTACTAAAGAAGTTCAACATGGACTCCTCTAAGTCCATTGACACACCCATTGCCACTACAACAAAACTAGAACTTGATGAAGAGGGGAAATGTGTTGAAAAAAACTATATAGAAGAATGATTTGGGTCATTGTTATACCTCACAGCAAGAAGTTCTGATATTGTATTCAGTGTGGGACTATGTGCAAGATTTAAGGCAAATCCCAAGGAATCTCACCTGAAGGTTGTCAAAAGGATACTAAGATATCTCAAGGGGACCCCTGACCTTTGCTAATGGTATCCAGAGGATATAGCTTTGATCTAGTTGGTTATGCTGATGTTGACTATGCAGTTTTTCATGTTGACAGGAAAAGCACTTCAGGAACAGCTCATTTTATAGATTCTTGTCTAGTGTCTTGGAGAACAAAGAAGCAAAACTCAGTGGCCTTATCTCAATTGCTATGGATAAGACAACAGCTAAGGGACTATGGTATTTTTGTTGATTGTGTTTCCATTTTCTGTGATAAAACCAGTGCCATAAACATTGCTAAAAATCCATGTCAGCACAAGAGAACCAAGCACATTGACATTAGATACTACTTTCTCAGAGACAATGTTGAAAAGGGAAATATCTCAATTAACTTATGTAAAACTGAAGATCAAATTGCTGATATTTTTACGAAAGCTCTAATTATGATCACTTTGAAAGGAACAGATTAGAACTAGGTCTAATCAATTCTTCCAAATTGGTTGTACTCCAATGATTGGCTAGAAAAGGTATAATTAGATGTAGATAATTAAGTACAATGTATTCGATTCAGCTTCGTGCTTGTATTAAGCACACACACTTGCTTGCAAAATCTGGCTGATAACTATGTTGCATGATATTACTGTGAAGTGCTGAAGCTTTATTGCAGAAACAAGTAAGGAGCTACCAAGGATTATTTCTTCAACTCAGGTACGTGTCATATTTTCTTAATTCATTGGTACTTAATATGTTACATCCCATGTTTTCATACGTAAAAGTACATCATAAGTCAATTTATGTAAGCTCAAAAATGAGATTGTCTTTGAAAGTACATAAAGTAAGTTAATAATGTCACATTGGAGGTCACATGGAAGGCTTAGAAGCTAAACAAATTGAAGAAAATAAGCTCCGTCAAAAGTCGACAAGTTGGGAATGTTCTAACATATACTTTTGGGGTGAGACTAGAGTGATTAACATGATAAGGAGGTGATTTTATAATTTATTTTAGTTGTATGATAGTCGTGTGTGATGTTTAAAGTCAAACAATTTGTGGAACAAAAGTTGGCAAAGATCATCACAAGTTACATTCATAAATATGCTGAAAATTAGGTCAAATGTAGCTGAGATTTTCTCCAAATGTACTTTGAATTATGGGTTATAAACCTACCAAATTGAACATCCACGAGTCTAGTTTATAACGCATTAAACCGTTCATCGATACGACATCGGAGTAGAGAGATATTTGTATTTTTACGAGACTACATCAGTAGCTTCCTTGAGACCCACAAAGTCAGTGTAAAACTCCAGCATGTATATAAGTCAATTCTAAGTCATTTTAACTCATTTTTCTTGCCCAAAAAAGTTCCTAAACCCTCCTAGATGCTCTCCAAGGGTTCCCCCGTGATCCTAGAGTGAATCCAAAGATAAACCACACAAGCTCCACGTAAAGAATATCGTGGTTACCATTAACTCCTTTTCCTTCTCGTTCTGACGACTTAGGAAGTTACTTGGTGTTGAAAGAGAGCAAAAGAATAGAGGTTTATTGGTATATTTGAGGTAAGTTTCATCTTCCATAACCTAATCTTACGTTTGTACAAGTGTTGGGTTGATTTTTGTTGGAGGATTCTTGAAGAAACTAGTAACTATGAAACTTGAAGTTGAGCTATGTTATGTGGGCACTATTTTTACATGTTTTAAGATACCAAATGGAATTGTAAAGGTACGGATATCATGTTAAGGATGAGGGGAAGTGAAGATGAAGATCATTGTGCTAAAACATATTGAATTGGAGCTATAAAAGACCCTATGTAGTTATGCGCATAAGTTGTTCGATAAAATGACTAAATGAACTTCCCTATAGAATATGAAGTCGATATTGATTCCAGTCCTTTGTATGATATAGATTACAATCCGTAAGAGGTGCTTAGACTTGTGCAACAGTTGTAACTTCGTGGATAAGGTATGTTAAGCCTATCCCTTCTTTCCTTTTGGCATGATCTATATGATACAACGAAACGAGCAAACACGCAACTTTCGCAAATGACTCTATTATTAGAAGTACTAGGGTTGCCTATGTTCTTGATGCCCCATATGTCCTATTATCATATAGTCTGTTCATGGGTCTCAGAAAATACGTAAGTTAATAAAGTTTATCTGTGATATTAACCGAAGGCATATTGATCTTATGACATTCCGAGAGATCTTATTGACTTACTTCATTATGCATTGCATTCATTTATACATGTATAATGACTCATGCAGATGGCGTTATATACGCGTATACTATATGTATAGGGGGTATGGGGAAGGGTATGACGTCATGTACGCACCACCACCTGATCAGCTGGCATACGTTGATGATTTTGTCCACTGAGGCCGAGATGATATAATGAGATGCCCTCAAAGGCTTGACGATGTTATGTATGCATGATATGACATTTATATGCATATGCATGATATTATAAATGTTTCATGATTTACAGAGCTATTCAGACTTGCATGTTGAGTCCTTTACTCCATGTTTCTTTCATGTCTTTTATACACTGATTTTTATGCCTTACATACTCGGTACATTATTCATACTGACGTCCCTTTTGCTAGGGATGCTAAATTTCATGCCTGTAGGTCCTAATAGACAACTGGGTAGACCTTCCCAGTTGACAGAGTCAAACATCAACTTGGTTGGTAAGCTCCACTTCCTCGGAGTTACCAGGTCTAGACCTTTGAGTCCATTTTATATATACAGGTTTGATGGGTAGGTCGAGGCCCTGTCCCGACCATGATACAGTTCAATTATCTCTAGAGACTTGTTGACAAGTCATGTATATCTGTATTGTGGCCTTGCCTGTCCTGTGTACATGTTAGTTTGGTATTGCTGGTTGTAAACATTAATGGTGGCCTCGTCAGCCTTGATTGGTATTGTCAGCTCACGGTAGGCCTCGTCGGCCTAAGTTGAGGGTTATCTCTCTAGAGTTTACAGTTACATAGTGGTACGCTCGGGCCAAATATGGCACCGGGTGCTGGCCATGCGTCCCCAGGGTTGGGGCCTGACATAATATCCTAAAATTATTGGTATGCTCAGACTTCTAATTGCGTTGGCATCACTTTCATTTGTCTTCTAGTCAAAAAGGGGGAATCCTAGTGCAATTAGAGTTCAATTACTCCTGAAATCCTAACAGTCAAAGTAACCGTTATAAGAATCCCTTTAAAACTCAAATTTGGTCACCTTCTCTCTTCCAGTCAAATCAGGAGTAACATCCTTAAAAGGCCCTTATGATCAGCTTTTTAGACCTTACTATTTCTCTCAAACAATAATCAATAATCAAGAGCAAATATCAAGAACCAAGTCTCTCCTTCTCTTCATCGAGTCTCTTCTCTTATCACCTTGCCCAGCCAAACCCCCTCTAAAGCCAAATTATCAGCCAAATCTAAAGCAAAATCCAAAATCATGAAGCCTAAATTAAAGAAAAGTGTCAAGCCATCAAGTGAACCCACACCGACACCTGCTCATTCTCCTTCTATATCCTCCATTATACATACATCATTATCCCCTGTTCCTGCTGCTCTCACCATCCCCACCTCCACTGCAACCCCACTTCCAAAACCAACCACCCATGAATCTGAGCCTACTGCAAAAAATACCTCTAAGTCAACGAAGGTCAAGGCTACTCCAAGAAAATCTATCAAGAATGTGCCTGATGCTAGTACTCAGGTAGACATAGTGGTCGGGGAAGTTGTGGTTCAGGAGGAATCAGTGCCAGTCATTGCTAATCAGGTAAAAATCCTCCTTCGAAATTAGATGTTTTGGTATCTAATATAGATGTTGCACTCTTAGACACTCTCCCACCCACAAGTGAGAAACCACAAGTACAGGAATTCACTATAGAAAAGGGTGTAGGCGATCTGGGGAAAGAGGTAGATACTACTACTGTGGTGCATGTGGTTGGGGGGGGGGGGAAGAAGTAAAGAACCAGAACAAAAGCAGGCATATGATGGTCCTTTATTTAGTTGGACAGAGGATGAGGATGATAATGGGGATGAAAAAGAAGAAGAAATTGTGGACAGCCATGAGGAGCATATTACTCAAGACATAGCTAATGAAAAACAGTGAGAATGAGGGAGAATCTGGAGATGAGAAGGAGAGTGATACGGATGATAAGATAGCTGAACAAGTAAACGATTCTACAGAAGAAGAAAATCATAGTGAAGAAGAGGAAAATTCTGAGAGAGGGGGTGAGGATCAAGAAAAAGTAAGTGAGAATGAAGGAGTGGATGAAGAAAGTTAGGAAGAAAATGAGAATTTGATCGAGGAATCTGAAGGCTCTATGACCATTGGGAACACTGTCATAGCCCCTTCAGAAGAAACTGGTGAAGAGAAAAGGACTCAAGAACCTGAACCTATCTTAACTCCTTCCACTATAGATGAAGAGGTTAGCAGTAATAAAGATGACTTGCTATTGTCTGAGGTAGGGAAGAAACCCAGGAAAACTGTGAAAGCAACAAAGTCATTAGTCCCAACAACGAAAGTAGTGAACCCTCTTGTCAGGACTCCTCAATTTATTGAGTATGGAGGTTTTGATGATTAACAAAGTGTGTTTAAATGCAATAATTCAAAGAACCAGGTCCTCAACGTAGATTTTTAACTGTTCTAAGAACTAGCTCCTCAGGTTAATGATTTTATGTCTGTACAAGACAGTAACTTTATCTCAAAGTTACCCATGTCTGAGTTTGGTGGAAGAAGGCTGCTACATGTGATAAATGTTGTTGCTCAAGAAGATACGGATAATTCAGTCAGAAACAAGAGTCCCAAAGCTTGTGAAATCCTTGGAACAGTAGGAGTCCTATCAAAGGAGAAGTTGACTATGTATAGGACTCCTAGAAGATCTCAAGTCTATGCGTTTAAATACTATCTACTTTGGACTTCTGATTTATCCTTTTACACATCAACTAATGAATCATATGTTGTTCACTCTAGTCGGGTACTTGCACTGTATTCTTCTTGAGTCAGTCTAGCAAATGTGTTTTAGAAAATCGAGTTGTAATCAAGTGTCACAAAGAATTGTTAAGTTGGAGTAAGTGTTTGCTTTACAAGTTAGAGTAACTTGTAAATCAAATAGTCGTAGTACGAGTACTGGAGAGTATTGAATTACAATCTTATGATTAATACATTTTTGGCTCATTGTTCTAGTAGAGTTGAAGTTGAAAATCCTATGTAGTAGGTCGTGATTTTTGCACCTTCTAAACCGGGTGATTTTTCACGTAAAAATTGTTGTGTTTACTTTACTATTTACTTTATTTCAAGTCTAAGGAACACGGTAAAGAACCAAGTTCTTTAGTGAATCATAGGAGCACTCAAACTAACATTTGATAAATAAAAGTTTATCTGAACAATAATAAATATTTGAATAATTAATTTTTCTGAGGAAGAACATCCTCATACGTTTAAGTGCATGCGTGAGAATAAACGATAAAAGTATAAATATGTAGAAATTTTCCTACACATATTATAAGGGCCTAGCTCCTATTTCAGGTAGGCAGGGGCCAAGGTCTAAACTAGTAGCCCAACTATGGGTTCGACCAAATTCAATAGATTTCTTTCTACTAGTGCATTTGCGTTAAGAAATTCATTAATTATGTACAAATGTTAAATCAGATTCAGTTATTAGCAACTTGAAATCGTCAAGCCAAAATTCAGAACCCATAGAGTTAAAATTCTGGCTCCACGCCTGCATGTACATAACCATGCATATGAAAAAATAATCCAACTGCCGGTTACTTTTAGTTTGAGCAGTTAGGAAATGGCTATTTAGGTTAATTCGTCTTATTAAAACTCTTTGTCCCTTGTGTGTAGAAGGGCACTTGAACTTCTACAAAAGTAAACATACACCTCATAGCAAGCATCTTAGGGGTCTTTTGGTAGGTTGTACTAAGTAAAATAATCCTTGTATAAAAATTTAATCCGTCCAATACAATGTTTGGTTGCTCAATTCAATTTATGCATACCTAATACATGGATTACTTATACATCATAGGAGGGTTTAGCTAATACCAAGGAAACCCAAGAATTACTAATCCTTGCATTAACTATACCTGGATAAGACCCTAAAATTACTAAACCGCCCCTCAAACCCTTTTCCTAAATTTCTTTATATACAGAAAGAAGAATATTCAAGGGTATAATTGTAAAGAAGATTTTGTACAGTTTTAAACCAAACACAAGCCAATTTTTAATAAAATGAACCAAACACTTGATAAAAAATAATTCCAGCACTACTATCCATGCATTACTAATTCCTGCATTACTAATCCCTATATTATTTGTGTTCGTACCAAACGACCACTTAATATATAACTTGCGGGCTTTATATATACAGCAATATTCTCAAGTAAAGAGGTCAGGTTCACTATAGAACCAAATAACAAGACCTAACCTCCTACATATTTTATATGATTCAAGTTAGAATTAATTGCATGATGTTACGTTGGAACTTTAAACTAGAAGGCTGACAACCTGCAGGCTGCAGATGGGTTGGGGAGAGGGGGATATTGCTTTTTCTTTTCCATTTCTTTGGTCTGATGTCCGATTAGGCGATTACTAAGATGACTAACAAAATCAAAAAAACGAAATAAACATTCTTAATTCTAATACCCATGTTAAGAGATCTTTAAACAACTGGAGCTCTATATATTTATAAGGGAGCAAATTTACCATCTCCAAAAGAAGTGTGAGATTATATTGAGGCTGTTCGATTAAACTGATAAGATTTGGAGTGCGGGGATCTACGTATCTGATGTTCGACATAATCTTAACAATGATTGCTTACTGTTTCAATTAAAATTCACTTATTTATAATTCACAAGCTTTCATAGTTGAAAATAGTACTATGTTTTATTAAAAAACATAACCAACAAATTGTTTAGATTCTCCAAATACAAATATTGTCATGGTACTGAGAGTATTTTTAAATTTTTTCTAAGACGATAGTTTTTGCATGATATATACATATGGCTGATTGCACATGTACTGAGGTTTCTATGAGGGGTGATTTGGTTCAAAACTAGATTATCCTAGGATTATAATTAAGTAGATTAACTCATTTTATTGGGTATAAATTTTATCCTGGTGTTAACTAATACATTCAATGAAGCACAAGATAAATTTAATCTTAAAACTTAAACGAGGAACCTACTTAATCCCTTCAACCAAACGGCCCCTAAATACTGAAAATACCATTATTTTCTTAACCATTACTAAAGTGTAAGTCGTAGGAAAAACTAATTTGGCGCTGACGACAAAGGGCGGGCCAACGAGGGGGGATCAAGTAGGATTGACAGTCTTCTAGGCTGGCAAGCTTCTGATGAGGTGGTGTAAATGTCACCTTAGGTGAATCCCACATCGAATGGGAGAGGAAAGTGAAGATTTTTATATTGACAAGTTTATATGGCACGCATTTTTAGGCTCGATGATAGCATTATCCACAAGAACAAATTCGTAAGATTTCTTGAGCCAAAACGAACAATACGTATTATGAATTTGAATTGTGACAAATAGGAAATCAGAACCTACTCTACCTCAATAGAGAAGGCGGCATGAATGGACTGTCATTGCAGGAATAAAAGGGCAATCTATGCATGAAACTTGTTAACACAATATGTACAAAAAATATTTGACAAAACAAATGGCAGCCATCGACTGGCAGCTAATCTTGATATATCTATAGTACTCTTCTTTTACTGAAAAAGAAAAGGAAAAGAGAAATATGAGAAGAAAGATAATAAAAAAAAGTGCAGATAAGTTTGCCTGTCTCATTCTGACATGCATGTCACTGTACTGACCCATATTGCTGGTTGTTTGGAATCTAGGTAAGGTTTCAATCATTTTATCCAATATCTTTTCCACATAGGAAAATCTTATCTAATCTTGGTGCGGGCACGAAGACGCTGCATGTTCGCTAACAACACTATAGTTTTTACTTTTAACATATTTTATATTATAATTCACAAAGGAGGAATGAGTAATTTGAGAATCGAACCGTACCTGTCATATCAGAAGATGCCTTAGCTTTAGGAATATTGTTTTTTTCAATAATATTTTTTTTCTTCTTCTAGACGTGGGGTTGAATAAGAGAAGAGTGAATGAAAATTTCACATAAAGGTTCGCTTGGTATGACTAGACTATACATTTTGACGATCGCACTGGAGTTAAAAAAAAAACTTCTACTACGTCTTAACTAGGATTCGCAACTCAAAACACTATCTCTTGATTATTGTCTCGTCTCACTACTAAAAATCAGGTAAAAAGCGACCGGAAAAAGCGACCAAAGTTGGTCGCCAAATTACTAATAGCGACCGAATAGCGACCACAATGGTCTGGTCACAATTTAGTTGGTCCCTTTCCAATAGCGACCAATCTTGGTCGCCCTATAGCGACCAAAGTTGGTCGCCAAGTACAAAATACAAAAAATTAAAATCTGCTAAAAGGCGACCAACTTAGGTCGCTATACAAGTATTATTAATTTTGTGTATTTCTCAATTGGCGACCAAAGGTGGTCGCAACTTTCAAAAAAAAAAAAAAACTAAAAATCTGAAAGGGCGACCAACTTTGGTCGCTAATTTAGTATTTTTAATTTTCTGCATTTCTAAATAGCGACCAAAGTTGGTCGCTCCCTGAAAATACAGAAAATTAAAAATACTTAATAAGCGACCAACGTAGGTCGCTTATTTAGTATTTTTAATTTTCTGTATTTTCATATAGCGACCCACTTTGGTCGCTATTTAGAAATGCAGAAAATGTAAAATACTAAATTAGCGACCAAAGATGGTCGCTATTTCAGATTTTTAATTTTTTTTTTTGAAAGTGGCGACCAACTTTGGTCGCTAATTGAAGAATCAGTTTTTTTTTAAGCAAAATAGCGACCAACGGGCGACCAATGTTGGTCGCTTTTGTTGGTATATTTTTTCAAGAAACTGGCTGTTTTTCCAGCCACACCCCCTGTCAGTTTTACCAAATTCCTAAAATATCATTGAAACCATTAAAACAACAACAACAACAACAACAACAACAAGAACTACTACATCAAACAACAACGATACTAACAACTACAATAAACAACACATTAAACAACAATATTAAACAACAATAAGGTTTAAAGTTCAAATGAACTTATGCATTATATAAGTTGTTATTACAATTCAAGGTCAAGTCATATCTACATCATCATCGCCATCGCCGGATGAATTGCCATCATCAGACTGACCATCCGGCGATGGTTCCCGTGATCGGGGAATAGGAAAAGCGCCAGAAGCCAAGAGAGATTTGATCTGCTCTTGTAGAGCAGCATACTGTTTATCTCTAATTTTATCTTTCTTCTTCTCTCTTGCTTCTCTCTCCTTCTCTCTTTGCTTTGAAGCTTC